>APFE030337690.1:2876-43986 GCA_000404065.3 Pinus taeda | reverse complement strand
TAATACCGATTCCCCCCCCCCCCCCCTCTCAGTATTATTGTCAACACTCCCTTGCTAATAGCTTATCATAAACATATAAGGGAAGGATGTGTGGATCAGAAGTGCTACCAAAAACCCTAATGTAGGTGAACCATTCATCAATGAAATATTTTCCTACAGCAAGCAAGTCTGCTACAGATTCTTGGAAAAACATAGGGGCTTTCTTATTGAAAATCATTTGGTGTAAGGGAAACACGATAGAATGAAATATTTTATAGAAGTGAGGTATGTAATGCAATTCCCATATTTGTTTATGACTTAGATGGATTGGGTAAGGATCTTGTATGGTCCATTTCTAAACCATGGTTAGAAATGTTGTGTAAAACAAATAGCATCCATAATATAAGCGCAGAAATAGAAGGGAGGGAGGTTATCTGAAGAGGAGGCTTTCTTTTGTCGATATTCAGTAATGAAGGTGGCTAAGTTGTCAGATAGGATAGAAGGCCAATTCATGATAGAGGAATTAACATAAGCATCGATCAAGGGAATCCATTCTATTGAAAACTTAGTGTTATTTGGCAGTCCATACAGTCTACATAACATTGTTATTGCATAATTATAGGGGTTTGCCAAAGAGGTTATTGTATACATACCCGATTTGTCATACTTTAATTTTTTGTCAAACATTCTCCAAGACTGAATTAACTTGAAGGGATCTAGATTATTCTTTGCGAAGTTAGCCACAAATGTGTTGTCGCATATTTCCTGCGGGTCAGGTATGTGATACATTACCTTCAAGTCTTCTGCCCTGAATGATCCTATGAGCTCCATCCTTGAATTCTTTAACTGCCTATCTTCAATGATAATGTTTTCGACAACCCATCTGATCATGTATGTGTAATGGAGGATTTTGTATCTTGCTCCTATCCTATGAAGGAAAGAATAGGAGGCATCCTTGCATTAAGGTCCTGAAGGCTTTGTTGACCTAGCTATTGCTCTCGTAACAGTGATTTTAGGACACTCGTCCTCCAGTCTATTGTAAATTACTTCCCAAGTTGTTGCGCCTCTAGATGCATCACATAATGTATCAGTAAAGATAGTAGCAATCTCTATATCCTTTGTTTCAACAATGGTATTCTTAGTTTGCTTTTGCATCACCTTTCTTAAGGACATGTCTTTTGTCGCTTGCCTAAAACATACAAGATATATCAACGCAGACGATATCAAATAGTTAAGACTGAAATCCTCTATGAAATGAACTTGGATCATGAGAAAGTTTTTTATGAGATATTTGATTATATCTACCCATAACCTTGAGAATGATTATCCTCCCGCGGGCCACTAAACATTTAATAATGTGTCAACTCATTTGTTCTTATTATTTAAAACGTAATTATTTCGCACACTTTACCTCCTTAATCACAAATCGTGGTCTTTAAAGGGGTACCATATAATGCTTATCAGATATATTGAGTGAAATGCGATTGCGAAAATCACAATGTCACATTTCTCAACTCGTTATCATTTGTCCTAAGGCATGTTCAAGTTGTTTTTTTGAATTGTGAAATGTGATTGCGAAATGCGATTGGGAAATGACAGGATGATGTTATCGCAGCGGGAGATCTTTTCGCATATCGCAATTTCGTAAATGTTTTATAAAATACTAATGTGGAAACGTGTGATATGCGATTTGTGATATAAGTTTCCTCCTTAGCTTATTTTGCAAGGTTTTGGTAAGTTTTCTCTTTAGAGTTAAGCATTATTATCTTAGGCTTAAAAAAAATTTAAAAAGGTTCCCCATTTTTAACTCAAATGCTAGCTATTGTTAGTAAAAATTGGGGGGTTGTTTCGTAGTACAACAATTGGTGATTCACTTGGGAGAACCAGTTATCTCTGAGTAATTTTTTGAAATTTCTAAAAACTTTCAAAGTAATTGGAGTTATAAGAATAATGATTTCATGAGTTATAAGGTAAACAATATTTCTCTTGAACCACCATTACTTGCTCAGGCCCACCTGCTTAATTACTTAACCCTGGTAAGGATAGAAATATAAATTTTAGCATTAGTCAATAATAAGATTTAAAATAATAAAGTAGGTTCCTCCTACACATTAGTTTTTTGGTTTTTAACTCATTTATTGCAGATATTTCCTCTGCTGCCAACAGGCGTTCATAACCTCGATAGGGTTACCTTTTAACCAACAATGATCCATTATGCCATTTGTATGAATTTTCAGATTTCAAAATGATATTCATTTGAATTGAATCTCACTTGGACTTTGTCCCTTATTTTACCTTTTCAGTAATCTTTTTCCTTAAAAGACATTGTCTGGGCGTAGTAACCTACTGATGGCAATGCCATTCACTGGTTGTAAATAAATTGAACAAGCTAACTCTTGATGAGACCCCTTGTCTTCTGATCAAGAAGATTATTAACTATTACCATGTTTTGATATGCAATATTGGTAATATCAGTGTTAATTACTTCCCTATGAACATGGTAAACAAGCTCGTAATGAGACTCTTTATCTTTTAAGTTTTTATATTTTAGAACTACACTTTGAAAAAGGAAAACTTTAATAGATGGGGTGGGCCATTGGCCTTTTTAAGGGTTTTAGGTGATAATGATAGAGTTTTTAAGATACTGATATGCAGGAAGTCCTTGCTAGGTTAAAGATTATTTTCTTGATTGATAACAAAACCTTCATATCCTACAAAGATAAGAGTTTTTTGTAAAATAAAAGTTTTTAAGCAAGATCAAGTTTTTCCAAAGAGATGAAGTTTATTTTAGTACTCAAATTCGTAGTTGTTCCTTTTAACTCCTATTTTCTTATAGAAGTGAAAAATCAGAAATGTTATCAAAGACTTATTTTGAAAAGCCAAGAGTAAATACTAGTTAACCGTTATTTTCCTAAAAAGAAATATATTACAAAATTGGAAGAGGTTATCTCCTAAGAACAATACCTTTTCAATATTTTCCCATTAACGAGCAAAGAATCTTTCCTACCAGACAAGTCTTGTAAAAGAAACATTGATTGTCCAATTTTTTCAATAATTTTAAAAGGGCCAAGCCATAGTTTTTATAATTTGGCATGTCTACCTTTTTCTTCATGTGCCTTGTCCCATTTCAGAACTAAGTCACCTACTTCAAAGGATTTTTGACTGGCAGAAGTTGTATCAAAAGAAGCTTTGACTAATTGTTGATGATAGAAGTGGGTTTCTTTAGCCTTTTCTCTTTCTTCTTTGAGTTTGAGAATTTGAAATTATCTAGCCTAGAGAGAATATGAAGGTTTTTCATTGATAAATTGTACTAGGGAAAGAGATGGGATTGCTACGTTTTTGGGAAGAACAGCTTCTTTTCCATAAACTAAAGCAAAAGGAGAAGAACCAATAGAGGCTTTCTGAGTAATCCTATCTGCCCATAGAGAAAATGTTAATGCTTTATGCCAATTCCAATGATTTTGATCAATATTTCTTTTGATAATTTTTATGAGGTTTTTGTTTGTTGATTCTGCTAATCCATTACCTTGAGGATAATAATTAACTGAATATTTTAACTTGAAACGTTGCCTAAGAGAAAATTCTACCAATGTATTTCCAGAAAAGTAAGATGCATTGTCAAACATTAAAGATGAGGGTAAGCCAAACTGGGTAATTATGTATTAATCAATGAAATTTGTGATGTTTTATGTATTAGCTATCTTTAATGGGATAGCTTCTACCCACTTAGTAAAGTAATCAGTAGTTGTAAGGATGTACATATGTTGCTTGGAAGAGTTATCCATAATCTCACCAATTATATCTAATCCCCATTGTTCAAATGGTTGTTGGATGTTAACTGGTTGTAAAGGGAATGTTAGCTTTCTTTCTCTTCCAGCCATGGCTTGAAAAGATTTGTACTTCCTTGCATATTCATGTGCATCTTTAAATATCGTTGGCCAGTAATATCCTGTCTGCAGGATTTTGTGAGCAATGGTATTTCCTCCAAAATGTCCTCCAGTTGGTCCATCATATAATTCCTACATGACCGTCTCAGCTTCAGGTTTCTCTAAGCATATTAGCAATAATAAATCATAATTCTTCCTAAACAGTACATCATTGACTAGCTCATACTGATTTGACTTCAATCTTAAAGCTCGCTTTGTTTTATAATTAAGGTGCATATGAACATATCTGTTTTTAAGATAAAATTTCAAATCACATATTGTGATTGTGTATCGTTGAGGCTTACCTCTGATATTTGCACTTCATTACCTTGATCTTCTTTTGATGGAAACTGCAAAACTCTTGTTAACATCCTATAAAAACCTTGGCCCTTGACAATTTTAGCTGGCCAAAAATCTGCATCTTATTTTTGGAGTGCAGTTACCCAATTATCTCTTTTCTCCCCTACTTCTCTTTGAATCATTAGTTGTCTTACTGTAGGGTAGGGCACAACTATATTTGTATGGGTTTTAAGAAGAAAAGGTCTGAAATGCTACAAAGTTTTAAAGACAGAAAATGCTTGTTTCTCTACAGCTGAATAATTTACTTCTATGCCTTGCAAGTTTGAACTGAAAAAGGAGATGGGTGCTTCGACATTTTCATCATTCAGTTGTGTCAAAACTGCAGCATACGAAGTATCAGATGAAAAAGAATATAATACAAAGGGTTTGAGAAAGTCAAGAGTTGTTAATGAAGGGGCATTAATAATGGCTTTCTTTATCAACTCAAATGAATCTCTTTCATCCTTGTTCCATCTGAAAACTGCATTTTTTCTTATCATCACTTGAAGGGGTAAGACTATTTGTGACAAATCTGGGACGAATCGTTTAACAAAATTTATTTGGCCTGGGAATGATTGCATGGTTTTCTTATTGTGTGGGAGGGGAATATTTTCTATTTCTTGGAATCTATGAGGATCAATGTAAATCCCTTTCTTGTATACTATAAACCCAAGGAGCTTTCCTTTTGGTAAATCAAAATAAGATTTTTTGGGGTTTAAGGAAATGCCATATTCCATGCATCTTTCAAAGATGTGCTTGAGGTCTCTTAAATTGTTGTTCCTATCCCTGGAATAGACTGTGACATCATCCAAGTAGATAAAAACCGATTTATTGATTAGACCTCTAAAAGCAATGTCCATAACACGTTGAAATGTGGCACCATCATTTATGAGTCCAAAAGGAATTTTCTGATAGGCATATGTTCCCCACTTGGTTTTGAATGTTGTCTTTAATCTGTCATCTGGATGCACAAGGATTTGATTATATCCTAAGAATCCATCTAGAAAAGACATTAATTTGGAACCTACAACTGATTGTAGTACCTGTTCCATAGTAGGCAAGGGAAAATTATTCTTTTGGCAAGCTTTGTTTAGGTTTCTAAAGTCAATGCATATCCTAATTTCACCGTTCTTTTTCCTCACAGGTACCATATTCGATACCCATTTATAATGTCTGATAGGGAAGATTATCTTGGCCTTCATAAACCTATTCAATTCTGATTATATTAACTTTCATGGTTCGGGTGAATTTTTCGAAGCTTCTTCTAAACTGGTTTTTCATTTGAAGTCATGGGTAGGGTATGTTCAATTATAGAGGTATCATAGGTTTTGAGATCTGCATAATCCCAAGTGAAGACACCTTTATATGTTTTCAATAACTTGATGAATGTTACTCTTTCTTGAGATGTTAGGTCAAGACCTAGGTTGATATTTTGAGGTTTCTCATTCGATCCTAGCTTTATTACTTCAAATCTCAGAGTAGAACTTTGAGTTTTGGAGTTAGTAATTTTCTTAAACCTATCTTTCAAATCATAAAGATCTTCCATCTTAACCATAGACTTAGGAATTGGGTTTAGATCAAGATTATTTTTTATTTCTATATCATTCTCATGTTTGTCTATGATCTGCTCTTCATATGCTCGTTCTGATGTAAGGAAATTTAATATATCTGCATCATTATTGAATACTCTCCAATTTGTTATATTGTCAGGAATAGATGGCCTAAATATTAATTCTATTGAAAATTTTTCTAGACTAAAGTCTCCTGATGGTATAAGTTTAGATGCCAGATTTGCAAGTATGTCAGCACTTGCGTTCTGGAGTCTAGGGATTGATGAAATGTTGAAAGCAGAAAAATGAGAAGCCAATTTCTAAGCTAAAGATTGATAATGTTTAAGATGCCCAGAAACACAGTGAATTGTATTTCTCACTTGTTTCACAATTATTTCAAAGTCACCATAGACTCGAAGGTACTTGACATTAAGATCAATGGCTTTATACAGTCCTTGGATCAGTTCTTCATATTCGGCGATATTATTTGTACATTGAAATTCAAGTCTACAAGCCAGCATAATTTTCTCTCCTTGTGTATTGATCAAAATGCATCCTCCACCTACACCATATTCTAATTTATAACCATCAAAATAGAGAGTCTAGAATAGAGAGTCATTATAAACCTTATCAACTAAATTTAAACACTTGGAAACATCTATTTGTGAGAAATTCTGAATTTGAGAAACTATAGCATTACCTAAAAAGGGAGACTTCTGAGCATTAAAATATCCTAAAGAGGACTCAGTTGAGTAGTTTCCGATGATGTTATTAGTGAAGGAAATAGGTTCATTACTTCCCTCAAGGTCTGTGACTGTACACTTCATGAATTTTTCTTGGTCTACCCTAATTTGGTTTGGTTTACTGTTGTGTGGCAACCACATGTGAGACCAGTCAGTTGCAAAATAACCATGGAAATTTTCAAACCAATATTTGTTGAGAATCAAACCATAAAATTTAGGGATATCAGCCACCAGTATATCAATTATTTGTGAAACTTTTGGATTAGAGGAAAGCCTAATTGAAACTGATGTTATTTCTCCAAGTACCTCTACTTTCGTCCTGTATAACTGAACTATGTGTACTGCATATTTTTGAGGTGTAATGTTCAATTTAGTACACACAACCCTTGGCATTATGTTTGAGGAGGCTCCTGAGTCAACATGGCAGTTATGAACATTCCTGTTGAAAATTTCATAAGTAAGGAGAAAGGGAGGAACATGAGAAATAGACCTATCACCAATCAGAACTAGATCTGAAGGATCTACTTTATTTGAGGATGAAGGAGGTTTTCCCATATTGTAGGCAGCTTGAGTAACTACAGTAGATGGAAGGGGAGATACTGGAACTACTTTCAATTCTCTTAACATGATTTTTTGTTGATGATTGAGTTTAGTGAGCTCATGCAACGTGAGGTTAGCTCTGGTCTCTTCATGTCTTCCACTATATTGTATTAGACCGTATCCGCGATTACCAATGTTTTCTAGGCATTCGGGGAGTCTGGAGGGATAGGGTTGGTTTAGCTGGTCTTAGATTTCTTATTTATTGTTTTCTTTTTTGTAGGAGTAGTAGCGTTTTGCTTCTGATTTGTGGTAGACGTGTCAGAAGAAGTTTTACTTGTGGTAGTTACTGGGATCGCTTGTGCCTCTTCTTCAGTTGGGAGAATGAAATCCTCGATCCCATTTAGTTCAATTTCTTCTTCTGTTTTGACTTCTTCATCATTTGGTGAATGTTCTATTGATTCTTGGTCAAATTCAGAATTTGAAATGGTGTTTGGGGGTTGTGATATAGAATAGGAGTTCTTTTTGAATGATCGAAAATGTCTTTTAGGAACAGAAGATTCTGCGACCTGTTTTTAATTTCCACCATTTCATTGGACGTTGTTTTTTACACTTTTTGAAGGCCTTCTGGATCGAAAGGGTCCTTTCAAGTTTTTTTCTTAGAGTCATCTTTAAATGTAACTTTCTTGGTCTTCCTCTCATCTGTTTATGATATTTTTTCCAAAGCTAAGATTCTTCTTTCTACAGAGAGGGCTTCTTTCATGTTTTCTACAAGGGTAGCCTTATTATATTTATCTACAAATATTGCAATATTAGAAAGAAGAGTTGATATATACCATTATATTTGTACATCTACAACATGTTTAGAGGGAGGTGGGATTTTGTTTAGCAATTTGTTAAATTTGGAGTTGAAATATTCGATCTTTTCATCTGTATTAGCTTTTAAATTAGAAAGATCATTGATCAAGGATGCTATGGTTCTATCATCACCAAATTTTGCAAGAAATACTTCTTGAAAAGTATCCCAGTCTCTAATTGAACCCGTTGGAAGGGAAAAATACCAAGATCCAATAGATCCTTGGAAAGTATAAGGAAATAGTCTTATTACAATGTCTTCATGTGCAACCCCATTAAAATTCATGGCTAACATAAAAAAATTTAGATGTTCTTTGGCCAGGAGAGCATCGTCAGGATTATACTTAGGCAGCCATTTTCCTGGATTTTTTGGGAGTGCATTTGGATTTACCACCAGGACAACACTAGGATTTGTCTAAGGTTGAGCAGCTTGAATTGGCCATAACTTAAGTTGAGGACTGAGAAAAAGGGAAGGTCGGTCCAAAAGTAGGTATAGATGGTGAAGAACGTACTACTGGGTTAGTAATGATAATTGTAGTACTAACGAGGGAAGTGGATATTTGATAAGTAGTGGTTTGAGTATAAGTGGATGAACGAATAGATAGGTGGAAAGGTGAAGTGATATCGCTAGTATCTGATTCAAATACTGATGAAGTGACTTTTCTACATCATGGAGGGATAGGGAACTCGACTCAACCATATTGTCTGCATCCTGGAGTTTCCCCATGTCTATTGTATTCTCAGTATTTAACTAAGAGTCCTTTTGAGGGCTAAGGGCTACGCTATCGACAGTGTTACTTGGGGTAGGCTTATCATCAGGCTTTAATAGATCCATTGGAATGACTTAGAGCCTCTCATTCTTGAATTCCTAAAATATTTGAAAATCTTCGAGTTTCAGGTTTTCCTTTGCCCATTCAAGTGCTTGCTAGAAAGAAACTGCTAACTGTAACAAATCTTCAAAGTAATTATCTCCATGATTGTACACCTTGAGCTTTAGTCCTGTAGTGACATTGCATGCCAATTTGTTTGGGTCAAATTGCCTTGTAGGCAATGTATGAAGCCTGAGGGCTTCCATTTGTGTTGATTCCTTAGTAGCATGAACAAAATTAGCTAAAGCAAAAGAGTAGCATTTGATAGGGAAAGTAGGCCATAATGACTTCTTGCCATGTTTAAGAACTTTAGTCAGGCCCTTTCCCACAGTCTGCTAGGCAATCTCCCTTGCTAATATCTTATCATAAACATATAAGGGAAGGATGTGTGGATCAGTAGTGCTACCAAAAACCCTAGTGTAGGTGAACCATTCCTCAACGAAATATTTTCCTACAGCAAGCAAGTATGTTGCAGCGCCTTGGGAAAACCTAGGGGCTTTCTTATTGAAAATCATTTGGTGTAAGGGCAACCCGATAGAATGAAATATTTTATAGAAGTGAGGTATGTAATACGATTCTCATATTTGTTTATGACTGAGATGGATTGGGTAAAGATCTTGTATGGTCCATTTCCAACCCATAGTTGGAAATGTTGTGCAAAAATAGATAGCATCCATAATATAAGCACAAAAATAGAAGGGATGGAGGTTATCTGAAGAGGAGGCTTTCTTTTGTTGATATTCAATAATGGAGGTGGCTAAGTTGTCAGATAGGATAGAAGGCCAATTCATGATGTAAGAATTAACACAAGCATTGATCAAGGGAATCCATTCTATTGAAAACTTAGTGTTATTTGGAAGTCCATACAGTCTACATAACATTGCTGCTGCATAATTGTAGGGGTTTTCCAAAGATGCTATTGCATACATACCCAATTTTCCATACTTGAATTTGTTGTCTAGCATTCTCCAAGTCTAAATTAACTTGAAGGGATCTGGATTATTCTTTGCAAAGTTAGGTACAAATCTTTTGTCGTAGGTTTCTTGTGGGTCAAGTATGTGATACATTTCCTTCAAGTATTCTACCCTGAACAATCCTATGAGATCCATCCTTGAATTCTTGAACTACCTACCTTCAATGATAAGGTTTTCGACAACCCATCTGATCATGTCCATGTAAGGGAGGATTTTGGCTCTTGCTCCTATCCTATGAAGTAAAGAATAGGAGGCATCCTTGCATTGAGGTCTTGAAGGCTTTGTTGACCCAGATGTTTCTCTCGTAACAGTGATTTTAGGATGCTCATCCTCCAGTCTATTATAAATTACTTCCCAAGTTGTTGCACCTCTCGCTGCATCATAGACTGTATCAGCAAAGATAGGAGCCATCTTTGTATTCTCTGTTTCAACAATGGTCTTCTTAGTTTGCTTCTGCATCACCTTTCTTAAGGACATGTCTTTTTTCGCTTGCCTGAAACGAACAAGATATATCAGTGCAGACGATATCAAATAATTAACACTAAAATCCTCTGTGAAATGACCTCGAATCATGAGAAAGGTTTTTATGAGATATTTGATTATAACTACCCATAACCTAGAGAATGATTATCCTCCCTCGAGCCACTAAACGTTTAATAACCTGTCAACTTGTTTGTTCTTATTATTTAAAACGTAATTATTATGCACGCTTTACCTCCTTAATCATAGATCGTGGTCTTTAAAGGGGTACCATATAATGCTTATCAGATATATCGAGCGAAATGCTATTACGAAAATTGCAATATCACATTTTGAAAATCGTTATCGTTTGTCCTAAGGCATGTTCAAGTTTTTTTTGGAAATTTCGAAATGCGATTGCAAAATGAAAGGATGAGATTATCGCAGTGGGATACCTTTTTGCATATTGCAATTTCATAAAGGTTTTATAAAATACTAATGTGGAAAAGAGTGATATGCAATTTGTGATATAAGTTTCCTCCTTAGCTTATTTTGCAAGGTTTTTCTAAGTTTTCTCTTAAGAGTTGAGCATTATTATCTTAAGCTTAAACAAAATTTAAAAAAGGGTGCCCATTTTTAACTCAAATGCTACCTATTGTTAGTGAAAAATGGGGGGGCTTTTTTGTAGTACAACACCATGCCCACTTCAAGCCTAGGAACTCCTGTCTGGCACAGATTGCATCCAAGATGTAGGCAAACATGTAGATCTTTGCTTGCATACCTTTGGGTGGTTGTCGATCCCTTTTTACTTGTTCCTTCAGCTGATGAGCCAACATGTCGGACCAATTGCATGCTTTTCCTTATCTGGCCATTTGGTCCAATGCAATCACCCAACTCTGTGGGAATTTTTCCGTGCTTTCTTAGAATAGATTCGACATGCAAATATGACCAAGTATTGATATGCATTATGTAGTATCTTCATCTTGTAGACCTGGTTGGGTGTCATCCTGAATTTAGTCAGCTCCTTCACCCAGTTCTTCAAGGTATCTCTCGAGTTGGCATTGTTGTTGGGTAAGTTGAAGGGAGTCTCCATGATGATCACGGGCTCCGACATCTGATACAGCTCATCATAATCTTGTTCCCTGAAGGTAGCAATCTTAGCTTCGCTAACACAGCTCAATGTCATCATCTCAGGATCAGTGTGGAAGACGATCCAATGTATCATGTCTATGCATGGGAGCATGGGATACCTGCATGCAATCTAGTAAAAGCCAGACTTGTGGATGTTCACATGGACTTGGTGGTCTTTGAGGTCTTCCCCAAATGTTCCTTCAAATGCATCATTGACCCCTTTCCATTTCATATTGATGTCTTTGTATACAATCAGTTTGGTATCTTCATAGATTGGTAGACTTGTAGACACTCACTCAACTACTGCTCCAGTTACACTTCCATTAGTGTCCTTTAATACTTCTCCTTTGGAGGCCATTGATCATGAATTGCTAAGAGGCTGATGAAAACCTACTAGATCTAGAGACAAAGTGACATGCATGGCAAGAAATCTATCAACGAAAACCAAAGAAAACTTTAGGAACGACATGCAATATACCTGGGAATTGACTGGCAAAGATTGCACAATTTATTCTCAAAGGCTAGCTCACTAGCTTCCAGAACTATGCAAAAGGTGGTCTGAGTTGTTTGGGGAGGTTGGATGGTTGTTGGATTTGCATAATGTGCAATCCATGCTAGCCTGCTGGCTCGTAGAATTGCGTAATGCGTAATTTCAGTTAGCAGTGGTTGTAGGCCCAGTGACTGCATTGTGCAATTTTCTAGGGCAGCAGTCACTATACCTCATAATTGCGCAATGCAAGACTGGAGGACAGTTACTGGAAAAAAATGTGCATTTCCTGAGGGGAAGAAAAATCCTTCCTTCTCAGGATTGCGCAATGTTGTCTTGGTGAGGTAGACTCCGAGCCAAGGCTGCCCAGACTCGCCGATGGGAAATTGAAAGAAAATGTGAAAGTGAATTCATGGCGATACTAAGTGTAAGCAGTAGTGAATGATCGTGCATGCAAATAGTGATTGAAATATTCAGAAAACAGGACATCATGCATGTGGGTGAAGCAAGTCTCCAAATCGGTGATTGTTCGTGCAAAACAGTTTCATGCATGCGACAACAGTAAGATGCTAACGAAAACTGAAACGGTGCTAGTACAAGCTAGTATGCATGTAAATGACAGCAATTGTTCACAGAAATCAAGAAAACAACACTCACACAAGCAAAAACACAAAAAATGATAGAAATGTTGCAAAAGACAAGTTAAGCCAACTTACCTGTGAATTGCTGAGCTAGATGTGTCAAAGACACATGGATGTGTTATGGGATGTTAGAGCTCCAAGATCGATGCGAATGAGTGAGCTCTAAAGCATTGAATAAAGAATTTTAGGCTCATGACACGCATGCCACAAATCTAGGAAAAAGCAACACTTGGAGGAGAGATTCTAAAATTATCTTTGCATGTAACCTCCTATTGTTAAAAATAGATCCCTAAAATCTAGGGATGCTTTTTGCATGTTTATTTTTTCTATTCCGGGAAAAATTAACCCATGCATGCAAGTCAATTTTTCTTGGTCTCGATGGAAATGGTCAACTCAACTGCACATGCAATAGTCTGCTCAACTAGGAGGAAAAAATGTGCATTTTTGGGAGGGAGTTGGGCTAGCTTGCCAAAAGATTTGCACAATTTCTGGCAGAGCATCTAACTCCTACCTAGGATTACACAATTCCTAGGCTAAGCAGCTCTGTTGGGAGGAATTGTGGAATTTTCTCTATGAACAAGGATAGGCAGATTTACACAATTCTAGAGCCGAGCAAGTTGTTAGACATAATGGTGCAATTTGTGGAGGGAAGGTTGGTTCTCCTCCAGAATTTATTAAGGGAACTGCTCAGCCTGTAGCTAGACCAAGTCTGAAGAAATAGCCTATGAGGGGGATGCAACAAGCTCTCATGGATAGGTTGTCATTCTACAAGAAAATCACTGAAGCTTGTGTACTTGACAAGGAGAGACATGCTACTTTGAAAGGTTGGTAGGGAAGCTCCAAAACGAAGCTAAGGAAAAATTTTGGAGGGTGTTTATAACCGCTGCAACACTTAGTGACACACTGGTAGAACTTCAGCTCTCTAAATGAACCTTGTTTGTCAAAACGCAAGTCTAACACCTCTGGACGTATTGTTCAGTTCACAGTTCATCTTGGTTTCCCCACTAGCTTGATTGTAATATATAGCATCTTCCAAGCTGTTGGTCAATTGACACACATTCCAAGACAAGTCCACACAATTGTTTCGATTGGGGTTGAAGGATATATTGGTGCACAAGCAGTATAGTTGTCAGAGTCTTAGTTTCATCTTTGGTGTTCTTCCGCTGCCAGCAGGCCTGGACAGTAGCTCAACGAAGTCACGCCTGAACACAAGCATCGCTCTGCCACCAGTGAGCCTGGTCAGTACCCTGGTGGAGTTACTTGCATCACCTCTCTATGCAGGAAGCCTTTCTCTTCTTTTTCCTTATTCATTTTTCATTTTTTCAAAATATTCACTTTTCATTTTTTCATTTTTCATAACTATGCATAGCACTTATTCATTTCAAAGGCAGAAGAGGGATCCCGACTTGTTGAGAGAAAAAGAGGTTATTCCTTCAAATAAGTAGTTTATTATATACCTCTAACGTGCTTGATAAGGTTTTTCCCCTCACCTTACTCTACTTGACTGAGATGCCAAGGGTTAACCCAAAAACAACCAACTAGAGTAAGTGACACTAGTTAGCATGCAAGCGTTGTGTTTTCACCTAGGTTCACTTCAAACAATACGTATTTCCCATCAAAGTATCATGGAATAAAAGTAACAAGTTCTTCATACAAAGGCAGGATGACAGATAACCAAGTAGTGATAGTTTCACAAGGCCTCTTGTACTTTACCCAGCTTGTTTCAAGAGTCATGCATGGTTTCATGCGAAACCAACCTACGAAAAAAGAAGCAAACAAACAACAAAGTAAAGCAGAAGCAAAAGAAGAAGAAAATGTGAAAGCAAAGCGAGTAAGAAAACAAGCAAGAAAACAAACAAACATGCAAAGCAAGTAAGCGGACAAGCATGCAAGAAAACAAACTAAAAGCAAACACTACTCCTACTCCTAAGGTAACGGTGCATGGGTCTGATCACGTGAATTGATATTTCCAATGCAGCCATTGGCGCATTGGTTGACCCATGTTGGTGAAGGCTTGGTCCGTGAGCAACCCGGTCATGCGAACTAGTGAACAAGAAAGATCTAACAATGAAGACAAACACACTTCATGTTTGGAAGTGTCCACAGGACATAAGTGAGTGCAAGTACATGACATGTGGTCCTTGGACTTGTCACGGTGTTATGCGACACTGTGTGCAGATTTGAAGCATATGCATACTCTTGACTGTGACATGCAAGAAAATGAAAGAAACAAATACAACTTGTGGCTTGCATGTGTGCTTGCAATGTAAGATTCATCCAATGGATGAGCGATGGGATCGTGTAGTTCGAGTGGAGGAAGAATGATTTGTGTATGATATTGATCTTCAATGAATACAGATGAGTGATGAGGAGCCTCGAGTGATTGAAACATTTCCTGGTCAGAAGCGAAACCAACCTCAGGACAACGAGGGCCTGACATAACCATCACGTCAAGTTGAAGTGCCTCGACAGTTTGGGGGGTTTCGACTTCATCGTCAGATAGATCACCATAAACAGGTGGCTTTGAAAAATCAACTGCAATAGAAACATCATCGTGATCAAATACGGGAGTAAATGGATCACGACAACCACGATCAGAAAAATCAATGATTTCATCGGCATCCTCATGATCTGATGAACCAAACAAAGGGGTAGATGAAAAGTGGACACATTCATCCTCTGTGCTTCAAGGAAAGGCAGATGAAAAGTCAAGTGGATTTTCAATGAATAATTCATCCTTTCTATTGTGAGATGATGGACTGACATCCGGTGTGTCTTGCAAGTGATCAACAATGGGTGCATCCGTATATGAAGATACACATGTGGAATCATGGATGGTAGGTTCACCAAAGATTTCAGGAAAGAACGGTGGAGGCTCGGATGGAACGGAGTCATCCTTCGCCAAGTGTCGATGCTCAAGCTCCTAGTGATACTTTTCATGAATGATAGTGCATGTTGGTTGTGCAACACCAACTCTGTCGATGGCTTGATCCTTGTTCACAAAAAGTGTGCATTTTGAAATGGAAGAACAAAAGACAATATCATCCAAGGAAACAACCAAGTACAAAGACAGAGGTTGTGGTACGAAATGCATATGATAACTCAATGGAATCACAACCAAATCTGCGTGAAAATTAAGCGAAGTGATGTTGGGAGGATGTGATAGCTGAACAAATGTGTGAGCATGATCTCCCACATCACTCTGTAGTGGTGGAGTTGTTTGATGAGGGGACGGCGGACAATCACTTGTGACAGTGGCCTTGTCTGTCTGTGATTGCGTAGCTCCATCACTGAAGAATGCTAAGCGAGGCTTGAGTTCAAACTTCTTTTTGGGATGAGTAGATTTCTTAAGACAATACTCGAATCTATCCCAAATATAGAAGAATTTCATCTGGCTCTTCGGAGCTTGAATCTGCAAATCATGGAAGCGCTACCAAAAATCTATAGGTGATTCATTTGGAGCCCTCCATTGTTGTAACAATTTTTGGTCAAGATGTTCTGGATCAAAATGATAGAAAGTGTCTTTAATGAGATCACATAAGTTCTCAAGTGAGTGCACACTATTAGTCGGTAGATTGCACAGCCACCAATGTGGAGATTCACAAAGTGTGTATGCAAGCAGGAAATTGGCATGTTCGTCAGAACATCCATCATCCTCATGAAGCAAGGTAAGTAACTCATGTAAGAACTTAGGCCACGCCACTTCGCCTTCACCATCATACGTGTATGTGGACAAGAGATCAAAAAACTCCCTCGTGATGGCAACATATTCGGCATGCGAAAAACATCATGGAGGGAGGAGAGTGCAAGACTCTATGATAGATATGCAAAGGTTCAAAAGAAGATGAGAGGACATAGCTTGTCATCAGGCCCTCCTTCTAGCACCAGAAATGTTGACAGTGTTGGACCTACGAACATGTCAGGGGATCTCCCTGGTAAGAAGTCCCAATTAGAGCTCAGACCGTTTGGTGTGGGAGTCCTAGTGGTGGGTTGTACATTAATGCCTTGACTGTGATTTCGCACAGAGGCAAGTAAGATGTCCCTGTCGGTAACAAGGGTGTGATAGTTTTAGCAAGACAAAGAAGGTGCGTGAACGGTTCTAACACACAAAGATTTGGTTGAGTGTGCCCCTTGGAAACATGTGATAGCACACAGCTTGGAAGGGAACACACAAGTGAAGATGCATCACAAACTGGAAATCAAGTTAGATAATAATCCAAAGTGATGGTTAAACCAATCAACACATTTCAATGAGATTCATACATACTTAAACATAATATTCCATACATGCATGCGTAAGCAAACATTTAAATATACCATTTAGAGTAAACAAGATAGATGGAATACAATATGACATATGCATAAAACGTGTTGGCTATGTTATATTAAGAAGTGTAAGTTCCAGTCATACAATACATCCATGTCCAACCACTAGTTCCAATAGTGGAATGTTATAGCCACAACCATCTGCTCCTCCGAAGAGATATACTAGCTCTGCGCAGTGGAGAAGCCAAGGCGCATTACAATACAGTCCAAGCTCTCTCTAAGATAGTATTATCAGAAGCTTGGTTGACCAAAAGCTAGTATAATGAGTTATGAGGGACTATTTATAGCAAGGGGTGGGGTGTTCCTTGGCATTCCCCTTTATGACAGTTCATCTACCCTCACCACTCTTCATCTACTCTATGACTATTACATCCAACTATCAACACTTGAACTTACATTTGACAAGACATTACATTACAATGCACATGTACCCATGTGAGATGAAATGGTTTGAGCAAGACATACAAGACATCACTATGACTCAGACAACTATTGGAAGACCAGCTCTTCGACATCCTCACAGTCGTCGACAGTAGTGAACAGATGCAAAGCTTGGTAGTCCACGATGGTGTCTGTGTACTCTAAGGTGGCGCCTTTCTGGAACCTAACTGTTGCCTCCATAGCATCTGGGTACACTGCTCGAGCTCCTTTGTCCAACTCATATGGTAGCATGCACATCATTTTCTTCAGTGTAGTCAGATTAGCAACATACTTGTGCATGTTGTCTGCACTGATTGACAAGTCTAGGCTGGTGGTTATGCGCATCAGCTTGTCAGAGTACGAGTCAAGCTCTAGTTGGACCTGTGCCTTTATCTTCGCCTGGGTGAGAGTCCCAATAGATGGGATCACATGTTTGCGCACAAAAACATCCATACTCTTGAATACACATGCATGGGAAGCCTGTAGACTAGTGATGAGCTGTGGGAGCTCTTCATAGTTTTGGATCTGGCTTCGGATGCATGCCTTCAGCTTGACTGCTTTGGGCTTCATCATCCTAGGCAAATGAAGCTAGGCTCCCTTGTATCTCATCTTCCATGTTTGCATGTAATGAACAATAACATGCACATTCGACAAGATACATGCTCTTCTAGCACATTGTTGCCACCATCCATTGAGACGGACGAATGCCTTATGCATGGTACCAAAATTGGAATACAACGCCTACATGATTGTGTCAATGAACAATACTTCATCCACTATTTCCTTCTTCAATTCTACTTGGGTGGATGTTGTAACCAATTCTCCTCCCTGCTTGTTCGTCTATAGCTCCTTCCCCATTTGCTCGTTCTCAGCTATTAGGAAGTGAACACTCGAGCTAGTGGCTTCGACATATTCTCTGGTAGCATCAGCCAATGCTAATGGATGTTTACACATGTCAAACACGATCACTCGTTCCTCGAACTATGCAGGAGATGTATGATCATCTGAAGCTGACACTCTGTGAGATGCACAACTCTATGTTGAGACTCGTCAAATGAGATCTTGTGCATCTCTCCTTCCAGCTAATATCCAAGGATCTCAATGTCTCCTTGGTCGCTTGAGACTCACTCTTCTTCTGGATGCGGTGAAGCTAGTGGGTCAACCTCATGGTGGTGAGGCATGAGGTCGATGTCTTTCTCTAACTCCTGCTACTCCATATCCATATCCATATGTTCAAGTGCTCGCCCTATCTCCTGAGTGAAGTCCTGCTCCTGCGATGGTTCACCCTATCTACCTGATGCTAGTTTTTCTGACGAGTCTACTACATGTACGAGTGTTGTTTCATCCATTTTCACAAGTTGCACCCCACAAAAGAGCGGGCCAAGGTGTCTTCTTGTTCCAGTGCAACCTAGTTGTCAATCATGCCAAGATGTGATATGATACTTCCTGAATGACGAGTTTGTCCAAGGTAAACTTTGGTAGAACATTGAGAGGCTTCGTTGCATTGTACATCCATATGAAGGTGTCATATGGTGAGGCATACCAATCGGCTATGTCAATTAGTGCCTCCATTGTTTCCTTCGACATGCAAGGTGGGTCGTGTTCGAATATCATCTTGTAAACCGGGGTGACAAAATGATCGAACAACTACATGATAACTCCTCTGAAGACGCATTCAGACAACATCTTACAATAAGTGTTCGCAGCAGTCTCCACCGGTGTCCATGCCCACTTCAAGCCCAGGAACTTCTTTCGTACACAGATTGCATCCAAGATGTAGGCAGACATGTAGATCTATGCTTGCATACCTTTGGGCGGTTGTCGAGCCCTTGTTACCTGTTCCTTCAGCTAGTTGGTCCAACGCAATCACCCAACTCTGTTGGAATGTTTCCATGCTTTCTTGGCCATACAATCGACATGCAAAGATAACCAAGTATTAATACACTTTCCGCAGTATCTTCATCTTGTAGACCTAGTTGGGTGTCATCCTGAATTTAGCCGGCTCCTTCACCCAGTTCTTCAAGGTATCTCTCAAGTTGGCATTGCTGTTGGGTAAGCTGAAGGGAGTCTTTATGATTATCATGGGCTCTGACATCTGATACATCTCATCATAATCCTATGCCCTGAAGGTAGCAATATCCGCCTCACTGATACTGCACAATGTCATCATCTCAAGATTAGTGTGCGATACAATCCAATGTCCGCGCATGGGAGCAAATGATACCTTCATGCAATATGGTACAATCCAGACATGTGGAGGTTCACATATACTTGGCAGTCTTGGAGGTCTTCCCCAAATGTGCCTATAAATGCATCATTTACTTCTTGCCATTTCATCTTGATGTCCTTGTCTACAATAAGTTTGGTATCTTCATAGATCGGCAGACTTGTAGACACTCGCTCAACTGCTGCTCTAGTTGCACTTCCATCAATTTCCTTTGATATTTCTCTCTTGGAGGCCATTGATCCTAAACTAATAAGAGGCAAATGAACACTTGCTATATCTGGAGACAAAGCGACATGAATGGAAAGAAATATGTCATCGAAAACAAAATAAAACTTGAGGAACGACATGAAACATACCTGGGAATTCACTGGAAAAGATTCTGCAACTTCTTCTAGGAGGCTGGCTGACTGGCTACCAGAACTATGCAAAAGGCAGTCGGGGCTGTCTAGGGAGGTTGGCTGGCTGCTATATTTTGCACAATGTGCAATCCAAGATTTCCTGCTGGCTGTTGGAATTGTGCAATGTGTAATTTCAGCTACCAATGTTTGTAGGCCCAATGAATGCATTGTGCAATTTTCTGGGCCAACAATCACTATCCATCAGAATTGCGCAATGAAAGACTCGAGGATAGTAACTGGGTAGAAATTCACATTTCCTGAGGGGCAGACAAAGCCTTCCTTCTCAAGATTGTGTAATGTTGTCTTGGTGAGGCAGAGTCTGGGCCAAGGCTGCCCAGACCCGTCAACGGGAAACTGAAAGCGAATGTGAAAGTGAATGCATGTTGATACTGAGTGTAAGCAGAAGTGAATGATCGTGCATGCAAACAGTGAATGAAATATTCAGAAAATGGGATAGCATGCATGAGGGTGAAGTGAGTTGCCAAATCGGCTACTGTTCATGCAAAACAGTTTCATGCATGCGACAATAGTGAGATGCTAAGGAAAACTAAAATGATGTTAGTACAAGCTAGTACGCATGCAAATGATAACAAGAATTCACAGAAATCAAGCAAACAACACTCACACAAGCGAAAACACAAAAAGTGACAGAAATGCTGAAAAAGACAAGTTAAGTCGACTTACCCGTGAATAGTTGAGCTGGATGTGTCGAAGACTCCTGGATGTGTTGTGGGAGGTCATAAGTTTAGGCTCATGACATGCATGCCACAAATATAGGAAAAAGAAACACTTGGAGGAGATATTCTAAAACGATCTTTGCATGTAACCTTCTACTGCTAAAAATAGCTCCCTAAATCTAGGGATGCTTTTTGCTATTCCTAGAAAAAATCAGCCCACGCATGCAAATCAATTTTTCTTGGTTTCAGGTGGAAATGGTCAACTCAACTGCACATGCAATAGTCTACTCAACTGAGAGGAAAAAATCCACATTTCTGGGAGGGAGCTGGGCTAGCTACCCAGAATATTTGTGTAATTTCTAGGCAAAGCAGCTGACTCCTACCCAGGATTGTACAATTTCTGGGCTGAGCTGCCCCACTGGGAGGAATTGCACAATTTTCTCAGTGAACAATGATAGGCAGAATTGCACAATTTATGGATGGAAGACTGGTTCCCCTCAAGAATTGTGAAATTTCTTGAGGGGGCTTCTCAGCCTGCAGCTAGACCAAGTCTGGAGAAATAGCCTGTGAGGGAGATGCAACAAGCTCTCGTGGACAGGCTGTCATTTTGCAAGAAAAACACTGAAGCTTGTGTACTTGACAAGGCAAGACATGCTGCTATGAAAGGTTGGTAGGGAGGCCCCAAAACAAAGCTAAGGAAAAAATTTGGAGGGTAGTTGTAGCCGCTACAACACCTTGACAGTATATATCTTTTGGAGATGTGTCAATATGTATGCAAGATGTTGATGCTCATAGGAAGATGTCATGATGAAAGACCATCACAAAGTTAATTTTGATTTAATGTTCATTTCTTATTTTTGAATAATATCTAGATGGGATTATGCAGAGCTATCAAGGGAAGAGTTGTGGATGTCTTCCACAATTGATGCCCATGTAGCAGGATGAAAGATCCTTAAGGAAACATGGCATGAAGAAGGAATCATGGCATGAACGAAGGCCAAATATGGACTAATGGATCACTTTCCAATGAAAGAAATGATGACATGACTAACTCATGGATGAAAGTGATGGATGGTTTATGCCCTACGAAGAAGTCCCAAAAGATGTAAACTCTATGACAAAGAATAAATTAATGACATCAAAGGAAGGAGTTCTACAAGAAACTAGTTGTCCCATGGTCTCCACCTAAAGAGTTTTTGGAAGCAAGTCCCTAGTCAAGAGGGAGCTTGGACAAATCCCTTATTAAGAGGGAGCTTGGGTACATTCCTTTTATGGGATGGGTTGGTCATCCCTGGTTGAGAGGGAGTGAAAAATATGGTTCTTTAATTTCATGTGTCATGCACTATACCAAGACTAATAGTCGTAAGTCTTAGTGAAGGCCATGAGGAGAGATAGACACATCATTCTTGTATTCAACTAGGAAGATAGAATGGAGGATTGGGTAAGCATCTGCCATCTAATACTCTTTGAGGATGTGGTAGAGAATCCAAGATAAGAGTAGTAGAGCACTAATATTCTTTGAGGATTGGGAATCCAAGATAAGAATAGCCCTATTGGAACATACTCTTAGAGAACCCGGGTGGGGTATGTTCCGAGAGAGACAATGATGAGGGTGTCTATAAATCATTGGTCTTGCCAGCATTGTTCTATGATAATGTGGAGATATAGAGTTGTTATTCAAGGCCCATCTATGTGAAAATGTTAGAGGATGTCATGTTATACAGATGGGTTACCAATCCGACTCTTCTTATGAGAATTCTTCATATTGAGAATGTCCAAGTACCTTGTATATATTATCAATACCTCCCGAGTTAAGTGGGAGTGTTGAAATATGTAACTAGGTTTGGTCTTCATAATGACAAATGTAATCATGATTTTATCTATTTAATGAAAAGAGAAAAATGAATTTATTATTGTGAGTCTTGAGGCATGGGTTTCATGCTCAAGAGAAATTATTTTTATAGGTTAAAGAACCCATTGAGTGCTTCTAGGTTTGGTATAAATTCATTGAGTCATTGTCATGTGTGAATGACCCTTTTGGGCTTGATACATATTGTAAAGAAAAAAATTGAGTCAAATTAGAGTCAAAATACCCTCCAAGACCAAGTCAATCATGCAAGCATCAAGTCGGCCTAATGGAGCAACAAGTCAACCTAAGGAAATGTCAAATCGACCTAATAGGAGGCTCAAGGAAGCCTATATATAGGGAACTCGACCTCATTTGGAGTACACTCTCACACTCACACAAGTTCGATCATAAAGAAGAAAAGCAGTGCGAAGAAGAGGAGGTCCAAGGAAGAAGAAGAAGTCAAAGTTTTGCTTTGCGATACTGCTCTCCACACATGCGAAGCAATTAGGGCACATATTGTTGTTGTAAATACGAGTTGCAGAAGTGAAGTTAGGTCAACAAAAATATTTGTTCTGAAATTCAAGTTCTCTAAGAGAAATAATCTACCTAAGCATAGAAGTGAAGTTGCAGTTGAAGTTGTCGTAGAAGTTGCAGAATAAGTTGCAGTGAAAGTTGCAAGTCGAAGTTGTAGTTTCTGGGAAAGTTGAAAGTGCAGTTGCAGGATAGGTAAAAGTTGTTGGAAAGAGGAGCTACTCAAAGAAGGAGCATTGACTTGGTCTTGGAAGGGTTCTTGGTCAAGGGACTAGGTATTGGAATTCATCAATTGAAGATTATAAGAAGAAGAATTTGTTGGGTTTTTCTCTCAAGCTTGGAGAGGTTTTGGCCCTGGATAATTGCCTACACCTTGTGTCCTTTCTCTCATTGCTATTTATGGTTTGGTAGTTGTTTGGTGAAGAAAGAACACATAATAATAATCAAGTAATCAAGTACAAGAAGAACCTAATTAAAGAAAAGTAAAAAGTCCTCACAAGCAGTTATAATTATAAGAGAAATCATCTAATATCTCTACCCTAGATTTCTCAACAAAGGCTGGAGCTGATGAATTCTAAGGAGGCATAATAGTCTTCTTGATGACAAACATGTATTAATTTTCAATTTGAACAATAGTGTCTAAACAAGATGAAGCACAAAATTTAGTGCATGTATATAATTTAGAGATCATAAATAGAAAAGAGAAAATGAGATATTTCCATTTTCAACTCTAATTTCCCTTTATAATTACAAGCACAGACTTTGTTTGTTGCTATTAAGGTCCATTTTTACCTTGCCTAGCACCGGTAAATAAAACATTTATTTGAATCTGCTCCAATTCCTTGGGAACTCTAACAAGAGCCTCAAATATTGAAAAGATACATAATAGATGATTAGAGGATTGCATTTATAAGTATTATCTTTCATTTATAAGTTTTTGAAGGCCCACCTCTCTATTCTTTCTTGGATTTGGGGATGATTTCTTCACACTTTAAATGCATTAAGAATCCTTTAGATAAAGGTACCCTCTAGTATTTTGAAGGAAGGGAGGTCCATTTGAATTAGATTACCCTGTCAATATGTACTTGAATCTTAATGGTTATATTAAGGAATATTTTTGATCTTCCTTCATTAGTTTTATCCTTGAAGCATGTAATTAGATTTGTAAGAGTTGTTTAATTTTCGATCTTCAATAATTGTGGATTCACTTGCCAATATGGTGTCATCCACAAATTGAAAATGAGATATTTGATCCTTTCCTTCCGCAATCTAGACACTCTTTAGTTGCTGATATCTTTTGACTTTATCAATCAATCTCCTTGAGCCTTTACCTCAAGGATGAAAAGATAGGGAGACAAAGATTCTACTTGTCTTATTTCTCTAGTTTGAAGTTATGACAAACAAGAGTAAAGGGAATCGTTAATCAACTTAAAATATAAGAGACACAGAAAAATACAACTCTCGAAACAAGCCCTCCAATATTGGGAGATGCGGATCATTTTTGTAATGAAGTCTAATTGATATGATCATATGTCCTTGAAAATATAAATGTATTAGCATTCCTTTTTAAAACATTTACATGATTAAATTGTTTCCCGGGAATTAATAATTCCTTCTATGAGCATTCTTCATGCCACAAAACCCCTTTGTTCTTCAGAGATTAAATCATAATCTTTTCTTCCTTAGGATCTCATGCTTATGTAATTTCAACTACAATTATCATATATGGTATTTGAATATGATATTGAAAAACATTGTATTCAATAAACTAAAATATGACAACAATACAAGAGTATACTCCAAAATGTTGCCAAAATATGACCGAAATAGGATACAAAAGAGCCAAAATAAAATTAAATACAATCAAAATGTGGTCAAGACATAGTTGTATATGATTAGTGATATATTGATGGTATTTTCCATATATACATCCAAATATGGCCATATCCATATGTTGGCCATATTTCTACATTTAAAGGCCAAATACGACCTTATGTTGTAGTTAAGAGTTGAATGAAAATTGCTTTAAGCCTAAGGTGTTCTTTTCCTACTTATTTTGTTTCTTCTCCTTTATTGAATTTTGATATGTAAATTGTCGTGGATATTCCATTGGACAGTTCGTCACAACATATATGATAATATTATATTAAAAATCTAATGTTCTACACTATTACAATTTTATTAAACTTTAATATATGTAGATTTAACTGTAATTAGTGCATGCATGTGAATGGAAATTAAGAAAATAAGAAGAGAACGACAAAATAAGCTCGCTCACACAAATTAGAAACAAGATATACTCTCTAAGAAACCATTTCAGGAGAAAACCCAGCTGGAAGGTAAGCGAGCTTCGCTCTCTTTCTCTGTCTGTAAATATTGATGTAGGTACAAAGAAGTAATGCTTATGGCCCGTGGGCTGCTATAGTGCACAAATCCTCTCTATTTTCTCTACCTCCTATCTCTCATGGCTATCTTTTCTTAGCTATGGAACAAATTCTCTCGAAAGAATGGAATTTCTCTTCCTCCTAGCAGCCTGGTTATAACACAGCCCACTAGCCTACTAGTGGTTAATTTTGACTACATCAACTCTTAACTAGAGTTACAAAAATAGACTCTTCTAGAGTATTTTACATCATAATCATATGGCTAGCCCATTTTCTATGAATAATGGGGGCTGACTCGGCATCCTCCCAAACTATTGGTGTAAAAATGGTCTTGTGAGTTGATTCCTCCACTTTTCCACTCCAATGCATCAAGATGGATGGAAAACAATATAATGATCCAATATGGATCACACCTACCCATTTTAGGAGGATTTTGGTCCCTAAAATATTCTATTGAATGAGGTGAGGAAATTTTTCCTCCACCTTCTCTTTGGTGTACCATTTAGATTTGCCTGAAAGTTGTCCCTTCTATCCAATCTTCCAAAGGTCATGTTGCCCATGTCTTGTAGTTTTGGACCTCTTCTGCAAAATTGTATCTTCTGCCAACTCTGCTTGAGCATCTGGTGCCAAATCCTCCACAAAAGGTAGAAATTGTTCCTCTTCCTAACATATCATGGAAGGCTCATAAAGTTTCAAATTCTCTATATTCACAACTGAGTAAATTTACATATATGGTGGTAAACTGGGTCAATAAGCATTATCACCCACCTTTTCCAGTATCTCAAATTGACCATATCTCAAAGCTTTGATTTTCTTACTAGGCCCGTCCAGCCTCTCCTTGTTCAACTATAACCATACTCTATCTCCCACCTTGAATTATTTCTTTGTTCTGTGTGATCATGCTTGGCCTTATACTTCTCATGTGACTTCTGCAATGTTTCTTGTACCTGTAGATGGATCTGCCTGATCTTCCATATAAGTTTTTCAACCCTCAAAGCATCTCCTGTAAGATCTTCCCTCACTCACCCTTGTTTCCCATATGCAATATCCAAAGGTGAAGGTGGAAAATATCTTTAAAAAGTCTCAAATGGGTACTTTCCTGTAGAAATGTCGATGACTCTGTTGCAAGAATGTTGTATTTACACCATATTTTCATCCCATGTCTTTGAATAATTATGGTTGTATCCCCTCAGAAATTGCACCAAAGTCTTGTAGACTACTTTTTTCTACCCATTTACCTTTGGATGGAATGATGTAGATATCTTCAACTTTGTGTCCATCTTCTCCCACAATGTAGTCCAAAATGCACTGAGAAATCTTGTATCCCTATCTAAAATGATGCTCCTTGGTATCCCAAAGTGCACCCAGACTTGTCCAAAGAACAAGTTTGTTGCTTCTTTCCTGTTGATGGTATTTTTACAGGGCACTAGAACAGACATCCTTTTGAACCTATCAACTACCACAAACAGGTAGTCATGTCCCTTCCTGGTTGTCAGTAAACCTCCCACAAAGTCCATGGAAATGTTTTCCAAAGGATGAGTAGCTATAGGTAAGGTATGTTATAAACCTCGCTTTTGGTTGCTAGGCTTTTCAGTACAACAAAGAATGCATCCTCTTATGAACCTAGCTACTTGTTCCTTTATCTTGGGCCAATACAGATACCTCTGCAAGTTAGCCATGGTCTTTCCTACACCAAAGTGCCCTGCAACCTTAGAGGTGTGAGCCTCTCTAATCAGCTACAATCGCTCACATTTTGGAACACAAAAAGTATCCAGCATGTAGAGTAACCCATCTTGGAGACGGTATTCCATCGTGTTATCTCCATCATGCACATGACTCTGACTTGGTAACTATCGATACACCTCCTTGAAGTCCTCATCTTCTGAATATGCCTCTTTGTACGCATCATGGGTGAATGGTGCCATGTGCATAAGAGTCCCCAAAGTTGTGATCTTTGATGTGGGTGGCCTTGAACGCATGTCGTCCAACTTGTTTGTGCTTCCCTTCTTATACTTGATCACCAAATGAAACTACTATAAAAACCCCATGCACTTGTAATGTTTAGTCTGTTGTACCTTACTCTGGGCCTACAAATATTGTAACGTTAGTGATCTGTGTGAATTATAGTCTCCTTTCCCATCATATAGTGCTTCCACTTCGATGTATCTTGTACCATGGCATATGGCTCCTTGTCGTAGGTAGGGTAGTTAAGGACGGCCTCATGAAATACTTCATAATGGTAGCATACAAGCCTTCCTCCCTACATCGAGACAGCTCCCATAGCATACCCACTCGCATCTGTCTCCACTTCAAAGGGTTGCTACAAGTTTGGTAATGCCATAACTGGTGCTTTATTGATCTTCTTCTTTATCTTTTTGAAACCCCTTTTTTGACCTTTTCCCCACTGGAAACTCTTGCCACTTGTTGTTATGGCGTGGAGCGGTGCTGCTACCACTGAAAATGAGGCTACGAACTTCCTCAGGTATTGTGCTGCCCCAATTAAACTCTTGTCCTCAGAAACATTATTAGGTAGCAGTCATTTCATGATGGCCTCCATCTTGGAAGGATCTACCTTCAGTTATCCTTCACCGATCATATACTCTAGATACACCAAGAGTTATTGTGAAAACTCACACTTCTTGAGGTTTTCTAGCAACTGGTGCTTCTTCAATGTTTCCATCACCTGCGTCAAATGTGACATATGCTCCTCCTATGTTGCACTATATACTAGTATATCATCCAAATAAACAATAACAAATGAATCTATAAAAGGGCACATTACATCATTAATTAATATCACAAATTTAGCTGGTGCATTACATAGGCCAAATGGCATGACTAATCACTCATATCAACCTAGCCTGGTTTTGAAGGAGGTCTTCCATGTATATTCTTATTTGACTCGAACCTGGTGATATCAAGACTTAAATTCCAACTTGGTGAATTACTTTTCTTGTTGCAATTGGTCTAGGAGATCATCTATCCTGGGCAGGGGGTATTAGTTCTTAAGCGTGATTTTATTCAATTCCTAGTAATCTATACACATTTTCTAAGTCCCATCCTTCTTTGGCACAATGATGATAGGTTACCCACATGGTGATGTACTTGGTCGAATGACACCATGTTCCAAGAGCTACTGGAATTGTTTCTTCACATCACTTGCTTCTATAACACACTTCCTATACAAACCAATATTTAGAAATGGGGAGTCTGGCAATACCTTAATCCCATGCTCCACTTCTCTCTTAGGTGGTAACCCTTTAGGCTCTCAGAACACATCCTTGTATGTCTGTAACAACTTCTCCAATTGATGTTTTTGTTTCTTAGTACACCCCTCCATGGATGCCTTGCCTCTTATTGACTCCTCTTCAAACTAAATTTCTCTTAAAAACAATAAACCATACTTCTTGTTGGAACTACTCAATTTCATGGCTTGGTTGGCACTTACCAGTGAAATTTTGGACTTGACTTTGTGTGCATTGATGATGAACGATTTTCCATCCTTGATGAGCCAGTACTGATTGGTCTCCTCTTGAATATTTCATCTCGCATATACATGTATGAACTCCCAAACATGACTGCATGTACATCAAGGGGAACCACATCTAGATCTACTTCATCAATAAAATCAACATTGATAACAAATCTAATTTTACATTGTTTTGTTACCTTCAACTTTGCATCCTTATTTACCCATCCCAATGGATATGGGTTTGGATGATCACGAACTTCCAACCCCAAATTCTTAACCAGCTCTTTCGCAATGATATTCTTCTATGATCCTAAGTCAAATAGAGCATTAATCCTAGTCTTCTTCACCTGTATCTTTATATGGAAGATTTTGGTCATTTCTTTCTCTTCCTATTGCTGAAGGCTTCTCAGATTTTTTGAAGAATCTAGGGAAATAGATATAGTAGGATTCGTCTATACTTGATAAAAATTTGTGAAGAACTTTTCAATTTAACTTTTTAGATTGATCTTCTTCTCTTATTATTATTGTATGTGTGTTTACTTCATCAAACTACTACCAAAACACAAGAACACAAGATATTGGCTCTCTGCCAAGGAAAAACCTCTCTCTCTTATTGAAGCTTCTTATTGATCAATACCAAACCATAGACCCTTGACAAGAATATCCTCCTAGCACAATTCAAGTCCTTCCTTCTTCCGACACTTTGTTTCCCGGCACTTCATCATCCTCCTTCTGGCACTTCATTCCCTGGTACTTCGTCCTCCTTCTAACTGGTGATCGAACTTGTTTATGTCAGCTCTAGAAGAGATACTTATCTTTATTACTTAATGAGATCTTTCACCTATGAAGATACCTTCCTTCTCTTGTCCAACTGAGCTTCTTCTTGATGTATACTTGCAAACTTGATATGACAACACTGCAACCCTAGTTTCTTGCATGTGTGGGAGGTTTCCTTGTATATTTGACTCCTTTTTCCTTTACTTGGGAGAGCCTCTTCTTCGCTCTAGTAGTGGGCCTTATAGGCCTAAGTTTCTAGCCCAAAAAAAGCTAAATATGCAACTGTGATATTGTTGTTGTAGTGACTGCAGTCAGCACTCCTTTCCTCGCACGTGTGACTGTAATATACCCTTATAACAACCCTTTACACTTTGGTTTGTCTCCTCCTTCTTCGATGCACTAGAGGATCCTTATTCTCGTATTTCTTCACCCTTTTCTCGGCTTCTTATCTTGTTGATTTCATAGGCTTGATTGCTTGTCGTTGGAGGAGTGGATAGCCTATATATATAGAGGATTATCCCTCCTTTAGGCCGACTTGAGGACAACTTGAGGACTTAAGGCTGACTTGACTTTTCCACTTTGTTTTTGCTTCTTTGATGATGTCATTGCATGGAGAGGACTTGTGACTTTGTTTGTAGGGATATCTTTGACTGTAATACATAAATATACATGGTGTAACATGCCCTTAAGGGTCTTCAATATTTCTTTTGACTCTTTGACTTTCCTATAGCACTTTGACATGTGCTAGACATATTTCAATGAGCAAGAAACTCATTGATATATATATATATATATATATATATATATATATATATATATATATATATATATATATATATATATATATATATATATATATATATATATATAGATATATTCTTGTATAAATACAAATATCAAACTTACATTTATGAAGACTGAACCTAGTTACACTTTCTTCAACACTCCCTCTTAACTAGGGAGGTATTCATAAATCATTACAATGTGTTTGGCTATTTTTCAAGCTTAAATAATTCACTTAAGAGAAACTAGATTTCCAATCCATCTGTTATAGTATCATAGTAACCAACACTTTTTATAGCAAGGCCTTGACTAGCAACTCTATCTCTCGCAAGATCAAAGCAATATGTTGGCAATACCAATGACTTATAAACACCTTAGTCAATGTCTCTCAAGGTACATACCCACCCGGGCGTTCACTCAATATGACCTTATAGGACTATTGTTTTCTTGGGTTCCCAACCCTCAACGAATATCGGTCCTCTTGCCTACTCTTGTCTTGGATTCCCTACACATCCTCAAAGAGTATCGGATGCCAGATGATTACCCAATCATCCATTCTTTCTTCCAAAGTTAAGACAAGAATGATGTGTCTATCTCTTCCTCTTAATTGGGGAAGATATGCCCAAGTTTCCTCTGACCAAAAACTTGATCAACCTTCTTTGTAATTGGGAACTTGTTAGTACTCTCTCTTAGCTAAGGACTTGTCCATTCATCGGCAACTTCTTCTTTGTGGGTCCTTCAGCTACTTTATCTCCTTATTTATTATGATGTCATGAAGTCTTTGTTTGAAGTTTTGAACTTCTTATTGGTAGGGCATCGACCATCAATCACTTTCCTTCCAGGCTTGTCATGTCATTGCTTTCTTCATGGAAATTGGCCTTCTTAATATATGTCAGGATCTTTCATCATCTGGCTACTCCTTTGTCACTTTATTATACCTTGGGATATGTATCACATAGATACTTAGTTGTACTTGCTTGTTCCCATACTTTGATTTAGTAGCCCTTCATGATTTCATCTTGATATTTTTTCAACATTGAATAGTGATTTTGCTAGATGGCTCTTCATCATGACACCTTTGTAGGGTTGAATCAGTTATCTGCATCTTGATATCTCCAAGGCCTTCATGGGTGTCAAGGGTCCTTTGATCTTTTTCTTCCTTTGTCAGAGTTGTCATGCCTTCTTTCGAGAGATATCTTTAATGGATCTTATCAGATAATGATTATTTCTGTTTATGGTGTTATTCACATGTTTGATCTCTTTCTTCATTTTGTTTTTCTTAGATTGGTTATTCAGCCACCTTATACTCCTTATGGGAGCACTTCTTCATGTTGACCTTCATTGAATTGTAGTATATTCCTTCGAGCATGTCATTGGTGAAAGAGATTCTTTTATACTTGATCATGCTTTAGAACTATTCACATGATTCAATCATACATATAATGACATGACTAAACATTGATGCATACATACCTCATCTTGATTCTAATTTGATCATCTCGGCTTCATTTGACGAATCTTCTTGATTGGTGTAGCCTTTCTTGCTTCATATTTTCTTGCATGCATATCATCCTTTCTTGAATTCCATGAATGGAACTCCCATGAGACATCTTCTATTATTTATTAACCTTCTTTTGAAGATATTCTCAGATGCTCTTGAAGACCCTCTTTCTGCAAATGTTTCTTCCTTTTGATGATGGAGGTTTTCTAAGATTTTCAATCATGATCATTTATCTTTCATTGTGGATGAGGTATTTTTATAGGTATGTTCCTTCTACATGAATATCTTGAGCTTTATTTACACCATGCTCCTATATTATAGAATATATATTTAACCATGCATTCTATCATATTTCTATGTGCTCCTATACTACTCAAAACTTTGAAATGACTTTAAGAGGTTGACCTAGTCATAGTAGAGATATGGAGGATCTTGTTTCTTCTGCTTCTTGTCTTCTTCTTTCACTTCTTGATTTATGTGAGCTTCTTCCCTTTTTCTCTTGTTGTTGTTGTCCTTATTAAGTTAGGGACAATACCTTTTGTAGTGTCCATATTCTTGACATCCAAAGCATTGGACTTTGGACATATCTCTATTTCTTGTCCTTCATGGACCAAATTTGCCAAATTTTCCCTTTCTCTTGGCCATGGTAGCAAATGCTTGTTCCTTTGATCCCACGTAATCATTTTCTTTAAGTCTAGTTTCCTCTATCTTTCATAGAGATCATAGTTCACTTAGTGGGTTAGCTTCCTTCTTGGAATATATGCTTGATGTGAAGTTGCCCCAATACTCAGATAGGGCATTGAGTACTACAATTGTCATTTCTCTGTCAGACATGACTTCTTCTAGTTATTGAAGTTGATCCCTCATCTCAGAGATATTTATGAAGTGGTAGCTATTTCTTCCTTTGATAGATTCATATTGTACAAATAATTTCATAGAGATATCACTTCTCCAGTTGTGCTTACCGAGAATAGTTCTATTAGTTTATCATAGATTTCTTTTGATGTTTCAAATTTGGAGACATGAGGAATGAGAGAGTCTTTGATAGATTCTATTAGAATACTTTGAGCTCTTGTCTCATCCTTATTGTACTTGGCTAAGGCTTGAGTTTGTTCCTTATCAGGGATAGATATTCCCTTTGATTAGGTCTATAAGTTCATTCTCCTTGAGAAGTAAATCAATCCTCTTATTCCATGCAAGGAAGTTATTGGTCCCAACCAATTTGTTGCTCTCATTTCAAAAATACATTGATGTATGTTTAGGAGGGGACATATATACTTACTTGATAGAGTTTGTGATGTAGTGGACTTGTTTTCTTCTTGAAGATTTGATGGCTTTTCTTCTTGGACCTTGATGCTCTTCAAATTTCTTTCTTCTAATATACTTGCTTGATGATGAGATTTGCTTGGAGAGAGATGAATTGACTTGTGGTGCTTCTTCCCTTAAAGATGGTGTAGCTTGAAGTAGTTTCCTCTTTGACTTGATATTCTTGTAGGTGCCTTTGTATGAAAGGCTTCTCTCCTTGCTTTGTAGTATTTCTTGATGAATAGTAGATGGTAGACCTTCTTGTCCTTGATGTGTTTGAGACTTCTTCACTTGATGCTTCAACCTTGTAGTTTTTCTTGAGATGTCCTTCCTTGATGAATCACCTTATGAGTGTTCTTGAGATGCCCTTTCCTTGATGTGTCACCTTAGCTCTAATACCATGTTGAAGAATCTAGGGCAATTAGATATAATGATTATTCTATACTAGATAACGATTTGTGAAGCATTTTTTCAATTTTACTTGTTAGTTTGATCTTCTTCTCTTATTATTATTGTATGTGTGCTTCCTTCATCAAACTTCTACCAAAACACAAGAAACAAGAACACGAGATATTGGCTCCTTGCTAGGGAAAAAACCTCTCTCTCTTAGAGAGGAAAACCCTTTCATAAATTTCTATTATTGAAGCTTCTTATTGATCAATTCCAAACCATAGACCCTTGACAAGAATATCCTCCAAGCACAAGTCAAGTCCTTCCTTCTTCCAACACTTTGTTTCCCAACACTTCATCCTCCTGCCGACACTTCGTTCCCTAGTACTTTGTCCTCCTTCTAACTTGTGATTGGCCTTGTTTATGTGAAAATCGATGTAAACTTTGAAATAAGAACTAATACAATTACTCATTTCGTAGAGGTAGCAAAAAAGTGACCCAATTTTGAAAAGTGGTGATGCAGAATACACATATTTGTTTTTTAACATAGTTTTTGACACTTCAAATTTTTTTATGTACATTAGTTTTTAGAATGTTAGTGATTTGCACACTAATTTTAAAAAGTTTTGATTCTGCATGAAGCCCTTTTTTAAAAGACCTATTTTTTTACTTTAAATTTTCTAATGTATTAAATGTGAATAATTATTTTCTAAGTTTAATAATTTTTGAAGTGGTCTTCTTCTTCATATTTTCTTGTTTTTTTTTTTTTGGTAGTAAGGTTTTTATTTTTTTGCATAGTTAAAGAAGAAGGTCGATATTTTAAAGTTTCGGAATTCTATATATTTATTATCGTTAATTAATTTTTTAATGCACATCAAATAATTGTCTCTAAAAAACAATTATTTTTAACAACTGACATAAAAATAACCATTTTTAACATAAATATAACTAAAAAATTACACATTTTGATATTTTTTTGCTAGAAATGACATGTCAAAATCATAATTTTTATAGAAACTTTTAACAAAAAATGATTCAATAATAGTTTTTTTTATGAATTTCATGTCAAAAATAATAATAATCACTGTTTTTTTCAAAAAATAATGATTCACATAAAAATTAAAGTGAAAATCACATAATACAAATATTGAACAAATAACAACATTAATTGAATTCTTATTCTTCTCATAAAATGTCAAAGTCAAAAACATTACAAATATAACTAATTAATAGTTACAAAAAATGAGCTTAATTTCCAATCATAACTTAAATTTAATCAACAATATCATGTAATCCAAACTCTTCATTCTCTAGAGTTTCATTATTGTCTTCTCCCACAATATTTTATGCTTCATTTTGCTCGTTTTCCTCTTTTAATGGATCTATGATGTCTGTGAATCCCCCAATATATGCTTTTCCAATCATTCCATGTAATGGTGGTTGAGTTTCATTTTCATTTTTTCCACAAGTGTTTCACTAAAATCACCTTTCTTCAACCCAATTTCTTGCATTGCATCTGGAAGAAATTAAAGAGCATTAATTCTTTGCTGAATAAATTTGCACTGTACTAGATCTTTTTCGATTGCAATGCAATTTCTTCCTTTTTGTAGGCAACATGCTATTGTTGTACCTAATTATCAAGAACAAAAGAAATAATAAAGTAAAATAGTATAATGACATATAAATTAAGAAAGACGATATTGAAATTCAATTCTATATAATAAAACTTACATGAGCTAGAAAATAAATCCAAAACCAATCTCCTCCATTTTAACATGTCTATAAGATAGTTAATCAATGACTGTGGTTTTCGATAAATGTTGACTATCTCTCATTTTTCTTCTTTGTCTTCATATGTTTGTTTTTTCACAATAGCATCATAAATCAATAATTGGCTATAACTCTTTCCATCTACCCGATTAAAAAGCATAGACATATAGCTATCATCTTTTTCCCAACTATCAATATGGATGAACTCACAATCATTTATAAATGGTTGATTTTCATGGTTAAGAATATTTGACTTTTTCTTGTAACATGAAATAGTAAAAGTTCAATTAACTTGTACATAAATGAATTTTTTAACATAACATGCATTTTCAACGTCTTACCATGTAAGTTGCATCCTTGAGTTTGTTTTCCCCTTGAAGCTTGAAAATAACATTTCCAATTGTGTGTTTGAATGAAATGTCACAAATCTCCATAACGGTGATGATGTGGCTTCTACAAATCCTGCAATCACTTTACTAAGAACTTGATAAGTATAAGGGCCACTATCATAGTCAATGTTTGGGATGTTGAAACCATTGGGAATATCTGCAATAACTAGGGAATAATCCCTTTTAGGTATGAGTTTAGCAATGTTTTCACAGTCGCCTTGTATTACTTGATATTGAATAGTGTCAATCCCATTCTAAATTAAATGAGTAAGATTTGTATCGAGTTCAACATTCTTAAGACGTTGCTTCTTCAGTCTTTCGATCTTAATTTTTTCAATAAAGATTCTGAAACTATCTGGTGCTCCATTTGCATACTTCCTTATCTTTAATAAATAAACAAATATATGTATAAGTTATAATAATAGTATACAAATGAATAAAAATGAATGTATAAATCAACATACCTTTTTAAATGCAAGATAAAAATATTTTAGTGTTGATGTAGAACTTGAATCTAGATAGTTGCGTACAACATCATCCCAACTATCTTCATTCATCAATTTAACCATTTGTTTTTGTATTTTCATATAAACTTTTTGACTAAATAGATAATGTAAAAAAAGTTAATATAATGATATGTATAACAAATACTACCAAGAACAATATGTTATATTAAAAAGAAAATTATAATCTAGAAATAAGTAAAAATAATTCAACAAACTTACTTTTGAAATTCTTCTGACATTTCCTGCAGTGATAATTGCCCTAACCTCACACAACATAATATTGCTTTGATACGTTTTTCATCCTTCACCCCTTGCATTGCTCTCCAAGGTTTGATAGTCATATCTTCTGGAAGCTTCTTCATTTCATGACCTAATTTACTATTGCTACATATCAATGGTTTAGACCTTTTGACATTCCAGTTTTAATGCCAATGTTCTCCCACATGCTAAAAATATCATTAATAAATTTCCATATCTCTCCAGTTCTAAATGTCAATTGGAAAATGTTATCAATACCTCTGAATATATGAGTATTTACTATGTTGACTTTTGAATTGATTTTCTCCTCAATTTGATAGCCTATTTCCATACAACATTCATTTGGAACTCTATAGTAACATTTATATTATCCCCACCACATTTTTCTTCAAATTCACTATGAATAAATTTAACCCTTTGGATGAAAGTCATAGACATCCTATATTCATTATCTAAATTATGATCCCATGCCAATAAATTTTCTTATGTATCTAATAAACCAATATAAATGATACATTTCATTATTTCAAAACATGGGTTATTAGGATATTCATCCATCAATTGCCTTTGAGCTTTTACAGAATGGTTTTCCCCAAATACATAATAATTGTATTCAAAACATTTTGACTTATCAAATGCTTCTTTGTTGAGAACTTGAACTGGATGAACAAGAAGCACATAATTAACCACATGAGCATATGGATTGTACATCATCAATGTCTTCAAGTTGTGAATGTGCAAGTGGTGTAGCTTGCTAATTTGATATTTACATTGTCCTACACTTGCCTTATAGATTTGTCTCACATTAAGTTGAAATGTACGACCACTCTCAATTAAGTTTCTCTTTGTCAAGTTCTGTCAAGTGACATTTTGTTTTTTTTTAATAATTCCATCCTGAAAATCAGCTCATGGTGTAATGATTTCCCTACTTTCTTTTGAAGTTTCACTAGGATTTTCATTGTTGGTAATGACTACTTGAGAATGTTCAATTTTACTTTTCTTCCTCCTAACTTTATCATCATTAACTAGAACAAAGACATTCCTAGGCATTGTTACTTTTTGTCTTTTATGGATCTTCTCCTTTCTAACATCAATTCCAACGTCATCCTTAGTAACGGACACATATTCTTCATTGTCAGTTTCAACTTCCTGATCTTCAAAAGTAATATGTCTACCTTTGTTAAATTTATCCACTAGAGGAATTTTTTCCTAATCCCTTGGATGTAGTTTTGTAGCATCATGAATTACTACCTTTTTCTTGTTTGCCATATCTTCTTATGACCCTGAGTAGAAACTGTTGACAACATTCATAATATCTTGCTCTGTGAAATGAATGTCTCCCAACATAATTGAAAGACTTTCAACAAAATTTTGTCAAACAAAATATCTTATGTCAATAAAAACTAAGTTATAAAAATATAATGAGACAATTACAATAACGCAAAACACAAATGTAAATAACAATACTCATGATATCTTGTGCAATCTTATTTACGATTTTTTTAGACAACTTTGTAGATACCTATCTCGTGTAATACAATGAATCTGATAATTGATATATAATCCTATCATGTGACTTGGGTGGTTTTGTAAGTATATAAACAACTTCAGTTTCTGGTACCAAAGACATGTCTATGACCTTTCCCAACACCTCATAAATTTCATTATCGTTAGGGATATCAACATATAGATATATTTGCACATCTTCAGCTTCTCTTTCTTTCACATACCATACATTTTTTGGAAGACTTCTCACTTCTTTTAATTTCTTCCAGTATGAAATTGTCTTCTTATTGTTTGAGGCACTTGATAGATTTGTAGTTATTAGCTCAGCTTTGGTTCATTCAACAGTGCTTTTTAAGGATCCACCTTTAATTTTAGCATTCTTTGGTCTAGAAAGATTCACAGAAATCTTCTTTGATGCCATTTTCCTGCAAAAAATACACATATATATAAATCAGTAAATTACAAAAAAACAATAGCTTAAATTAACAGACAAAACGATAAATGATAAATAATTTTGTAAAACATAACCATTTAAAAAATAAAAATAAAAACATTAAAAAAATGCAGCCCCCTGTTGCCTATTGTAGCGGCTACAACTACCCTCCAAAAATTTTCCTTAGCCTATTTTGGAGCCTCCCTACCAACCTTACACACCACTTTGTCTTGCTTCATCAAGTACTCAAGCTTCAGTGCTTTCCTCACACAAAGACAACCTGTCGATCACAATCAATCCATTCCCCTCACAGGCTGCTTACCCGAACTAGGTCCAGCTGTAGGCTGAGAATATTCCCCTTGAAAATTGCACATTCCTAGAGGGAAACCATCCTTCCCTCCAGGAATTTCTCAATCCTCTATGATAACATATTGGGCTCTAGGATTGCACAATCCTACTAGCCAACACTCCTAGCAGGATTTGCGCAAATTTTCCTAGCAACAGGTTGTTCAGCCCCGAATTTGCACAAATCTCGATAGTAATCAGCTGCTCTACCCAAAAATTGCACAATCCCCTTGGGTAATCAGCCCAACTCCAAGCCAAGAATGTGCATTTTTCCCAAGCAATTGAGCACTTGCATGCATGAACAATCTAGTTGACCAATTCCACGCGGGACCAAGGATACTTGATTTGCATGAATACATGACTTGATCTTCCTGGAATATCAAGAGTCAACATAAAAAATACATCCCATGATTAAGGGAGCTATTTTTAGCAACCGGGGGTTACATGCAAAGTTGTTTTAGAAGTTTCCCTCCAAGTGTCGCTTTTTTCTAGATTTGTGGCATGGGCGTCATGAGACCAAACTTATTTATTTGACACATTAGAGCTCATTCATTCACATTGATCTTGGAGTTATGACATCCCACACCACATCTATGACTCTTCGACACATATGTCTCAGTTATTCATGGGTAAGTGGCCTCAATTTGTCTTTTTCAGTATTTCTGTCGCTTTTTGTGTATTCCCTTGTGTGAGTGTTGTTTGCTTGATTTCTTTGAAAGCCTCCTGTCATTTACATATATTCTAGCTTATCCTAGATTTGTTTCAATTTTCGGTGCTATCTCACTATTGTCACATGCACGAAACTATTTTGCATGGACGTTCCCCCAACCCGCAAATGGTCTCACCCACATGCATGTTGATTTGTTTGCTAAATTTGCCATTCATGTTTTGCATGCACTTTTTATCACTTCTGCTATCACTTAGTATCAACATGCATTTCATTGACTTACTTGATTTCAATTGTTCGTCAGTGAGTCAAGCCAACCTTGGCCCAGCCTCTGTCTTCACCAAGCTTGCGTTGTGCAATCTGGGGAAGGCAGGCTCACCTTCCTCTCCAGATTTGCGCATTTTGACCTAGCACTAGCCTCCTCGACTATTTTGTGCATTCCTGGAGGATAGTCACTACTTGGCCCAAAAAATTGTGCAAATTTGTCCCTGGGCTAGTAGTCCTTCTTGGTTGGGATTGCGCATTGCACAATCCTAGCAACCAGCTGCCCAACTGGATCGCATATTTCACAAATCCAACATCTAGTCCATCCTCCCAGATAGCCCACAGTTCATTTTGCGTAGTTCTGGTAGCCAGTCACTGAGCCTCCCAGTGAAATTTGTGTAATCTTCCTCATCAATTTCCCAGGTATATGTTGTGCCCTTCCCTGGATTTTCTTTGTTTTCACTGACATATTTCTTTCCAGGCATGCTTCTTGTTTCCATATCTTTCAGTTGTTCATCTGTCTCAATGGCTTCCAAGAGAACAGGATCTCAGGACACTGATGGTATGGCAGCTGGAGCAACAGTTGAGCAAGTATCCTATGGTTTTTTGATCTATGAAGATACGAAGTTGTATCTATACAAGGACATTAAACTGAAGTGGCAAGAGGTGAATGAAATATTCGCATGTAATTTTGGGGAAGACCTTATATACTGTTAGGTGTACGTGAGCATTCATAAGTCTGCCTTGTACCGGATTGCATGCAAATACCCGCATTTCCATGCGCGGACATGATTCACTGGAAATGTCTCTTACACTGACCCCGAGATGATGACCTTGAGCAGTGTCAGTGGGACTAAGCTCGCAACCTTCTAGGCACGAGATTATGATGAGATGTATCAGATGACCAAGCCCATGACTGTCATGACTTCCCCATTCAACTTACGCAATAGCAAAGGCCATTCTAGACACGTTCTGAAGGATTGGGTAAAGGAGCTAGCTCATTTCATGATGGCCCCCAATCATATTTATAAGATGAAGATATTGAGGAAGGTGTTATCATAAAATCAGTACTAAGGGCTGCTACTTAATAAGATCTCATGAAACTGTTTCAGACCAGGCTTTAGACTAAGGTTTAGCCTCCTTAGTCAGAGAGGGCTCTCTCACAGATTTTTGATATGCATTAAGGGCAAGAAAAGAGGGCTAACTCTTTAAACAGTCTATGAAATTTAAGCTGGTTGGAACAACAAAATTAGGCTTCTCCCATTGGGCTCATGGAGTCATACACTTTTGCAGTAAACAAGTAATTACTCAATCATGGAAACCAAGGCATATAATGTCTCAATGCTCAAAACATTTACCAAGCAGAACCTCAACTCAATAAACATACACAGAAAGTCTGAGCACTAGGTGAATTCAGAGTGATTGCATGTTTAATGAACTGT
>APFE030337687.1:28923-50473 GCA_000404065.3 Pinus taeda | reverse complement strand
CCTTCACTAAGTGGGCCCGCAAGCTATTTTTGGCGCAAGTCTATTTTTAGACTATGTCTATTTTTAGACATATGGATCATGTCTATGGATTGCAGGTTGCTGTTTATGGATGATTGATCAAGTTGGAAAAAATAGATGGACTTCTATTTTAGACCACAGCGGAGTGACTGCTCAGTCTAAATATAGAACAGTCAAATATTATTAGCTCATAATAATATTTAGACTATAAACTTTGTCTTATTCTCTTGGAGCACTTCAGGATGAGCTACGGATGTGGTACATGCAGATCCCAGAAGGACATACGTGGTTACCTATGGGATGACTAATATTTGCATGCAGGACTTCAGTTAGAACTCAAGTGAGTTGAGTTTAGTGGACTGGAGGTGCAGTTGATGGAGTTGTGTTCAGTTTAGCTTTGTTAACTGGTTGTATTTAGTCTAACTGGCAAATAGACTAGAGATGAGTTGGGTGAATTAGTTATTAATTAATTCACAAGTTATTAACTCATAATACAACTAATGAATACATCAGTTAACTCGGTTGCATGTCAGTGCATGTTCAGTTCAGTAGGGACAGGTGTTAGAGGATCAGATTGCTATCAGTTTGTGACTATAGTTGTGCATCAGATCTTGCACAATCAAGGGATTGAGTATGCCAATGAGTTTGCCCACGTATTTGCCCACATTGTAGCTTGTGCTCACGTGATTTTACCAAGTAAATACGTGGTTGCCTTGGAATTATCATTAGTTCTTGAGCAGGTATTGAGCAGCGAAGGCAGGCAAGCAACGAAGGAGATTTGAGCCAGTGATTGATTCAGATCTGAGCTGTATTGTGTGTAACAGAGGTGGAGATACTTGTGAAAAGTATTATGCTGTGTAATGTTACATGACTCAATCATTAATATAAAGATAGTTGGGGTTTTTAGCGAGATGCTTTCCCCGGGATACATACTGTGTTAATGTGTGAATGCTCTTGATGTTTTATTGTTATTGATGCTGCTATATTGATGATCAACGTAGAGGAGCTTATGTATTGTGTATGTTTTCCGCAATAGTACATGATTAGTATAATCTCTGTTGAATATGTGTTAAATTATTCAAAATTTCTACAGACTAGGGGTAAGCAGCGGAATATAGAGACCTTGATTCTTTGATGGTTAGCTTGGTAATGGTGCAGTCAGTGCAGGATCTGATGTACTTCCTGACATCCTGTTGAAGATTCAACCAATAGAAATACTTCTGCAGTACTGCTACCATTTTCTTGACCCCGAAATTCCCAGTGGCCTGACTATAGCGTGCTTCCCAAATCATCTTTGCACACTCGCTTGAAGGAACACAAAGGTGTCCTAGGTGGCATAACAAAGCATCCTGGAGGTGAAAATATGAACTTTCTGACCCTACAAGAGCTTATGGTGTGTGTGACCGAATTTTTGTTCGCTTTTGTAGAGAAGTAGCCAATCAAAAGTCTCATGCCCACAGGAGTTGAGCACAATGGTTAATGCCATGATCAATGGTCGGTTGAGGCAGTCTACAACATTATTTGTGTTTCCCTTCTTGTACTTGATATTCAAATGGAAATGTTGCAGGTATGTGGAACACTTCTGATGGCGATCATTCTGTAATTTCCCTTGTGTCTATATCAATTGTAGGGGTCGGTGGTCTGAGTGGATGACCATTTCCATCCTGAAAATGTAATGCTTCCATTTCCGGCAGGCCTGCACAATGGAATACATCTCTTTGTCATAAGTGGGATACGTTTGGACTATGTTTGAAATTTTCTCACTATGATATGCCATTGGATGCCCCTTTTGAGTAAGGACTACCCCAATAACATAGTCAGAGGCATTTGTTTCGATCTCAAATGGTTGTTCCAAGTTTGGTAATGTGAGCATTGGTGCAAAGCAGAGGCGATGTTTCAACTCTGAGAATGCCTTTTGTCAAGATTTAGACCAAAATAAAAAAAAAATCGTTCCTCCTTTGGTGACTTGACTCAAGCGCCAAGTGATATGAGAGAACCCCAACACAAACTTGCGTAGAAATTAGAAAGACTCGGAATAACTTGGATCTTGGCTAGATCCACATGCACCCCCTATTCATCAATAAGGTATCCCAAATACTGAACTTGGGTCCTGCCAAAAATGAATTTCTCAAAATTGGCACACAACTTGTGTTGCCACAGTGTTTGGAGAACCTATCAGATGTGGCAGAGGTGCTCTTCCCAAATTTGGCTGAAGATTAGGATGTCATCCAAGTATACTACTACAAATGAGTTGGTGAATGGCCGCAAGATGTCATCCATCAGCCTCATGAAGGTTGCAGGAGCATTCGTCAACTCAAAAGGCATAACCAACCATTCGAAAAGGCCCTCCTTGGCTTTGAAGGTAGTCTTCCACACATTGGAGGGTTCGATTAGTACCTGGTGATATACAAACTTCAAGTTGATCTTGTTGAAATATTTTTCCCACTTGAGTTGTTCCAGAAGGTCATCAATCCATGGGATCGGGTATCTATTTCAAATAGTGATCTTGTTTAGTGCCTGATAGTCAATACAGAGTCTCCAAGTCCCATCCTTCTTCTGTACTAACACGATCAGGCTCCCACAAGGTGATGAACTCAGCCGAATGTGAAATTTCTGCAACAACTCCTGAATTTCCTCTTGATTTCATCGTTTTCCAAATCAGAGCATTGATAGATTGTTCCATTAGGTAACGATGCACCTGGGGTCAGATCGATGAAGTGCTTGACTTGATAGTGTAAAGGCACCCCTGCAAGGGAGGTGAAGATGTCCTCGTACTCCTCCATGACCTTGTCCATCTGTTGTTGTCATGCGAAGGGGCCCTGTTCGGAGGTCCTGGCCATTGTTTTCTTCTTTCCTTGAGGGTGTATCATCAGGAAAACAAATTTCCCGATATTTGAAATGAGCTCACTACATTGTTTTGCAGTAACCAAAGAGATGGCGGTAGGCAATGCTACCTCGGTATCCTGTACAACTTATTTCCCAATGTAAAAATAAAAGCGTGAGGCCTTGACTCATACACAATATGTCACTTCCACAAGTATGGTTGGCCTACTAATACATCACAAACGTCAAGGGGATAAATGTCACATAATACCTCATCCATGAAGGGCTTGATGTTATATGGAAGGTGACATTGTTGGATCACGTGCAGATCTGGTCCTTGGTGAAGCCACCCGATGGTGCACGGTTGTGGGTGTGTTATGGTTAGTAAGTCCAACCACTTCACGACCTCTGTTGCAATGAGGTTCTTTTGGTTCTCGTCATCGACAATGAACTGTAGTGAGGAAACCTTTACCCACATCTGGGAGTGGAAGAGACGCTCCTCCTCCTTTGGATCTTCGGGTTCCTCCTTCTGGATATTTGTGGTGGTGATGGTGTCGTTGGACTCTACATCAATAATATGCTTCCCTTTGTCATTCCCCTTATTGGGTTCTGACTCAGAGTCGGAACATTCATCTGATTCTGAGGCTTTCAGCTTGACCACCAATGACCTCTTGGCCTGATATTCACTTCTGTTGTGGGTGAAGCTCTTACAGAACTCACACCACTTTCCAATGTCCTTCTTTGGCTTCGTAGTTTTGTCCTTTGCTTGTGGCCTTTTTAGTGTGGTCCACTTCATGTATTTGTCCCCATAGCTCCTGATAGGGTAGTACTGCTCCTTGATGGTGTCCCAGAATGAATTCCAACTCGGAGTAGCTGAAAACAATGAGGTTGTACTTTCATCCTTCTACTCACAATACGTTTCCCACCAATCCTTGACACGGGGTGCGACTTTGAGAAGAGAAAAAGTAATATTTTCCCGCCTGGAAAAATCATGAACGGAAAAATATCCTTATAGCAGATTCAACCATTTATCTATGGTGTCTACATCTATTTGGTCCTAAAATATGGGAATGTCAAATTTTACTTGTACCTTAAAAGGTATGGAGCCTCGAGAGTAGCTGTTGGATGTGGATGCGCGATCGGTGGGCAACCGTTGAAGGATCTGGCCAAAGTTATCCATCATCGCATTCCTTTGTTTCTCGAGGACCTCCTCAAGAAATATTTTGATAGGATATCATGCTCCCTCGTCTTTCTTTTCTTCCCCCATGGGAGGCCATCGTGATTTACGAGGTTGGTCTTGCAAACGTTCCCCATTTCAAGCCCTAACTCCTTATATCCTGGTTTCGTTGGGGACATGCAAAAAACAGAGAAAGAGCAGACCACTCTGATACCACTGATCTGAATATAAACAAAAATGAAAAAAAATATAGATATAACTATAAATGTAGAGATGCAGCAGAAATAACACTTCCTTTCATTAATATCAAATAATAAAATGTTCTTGCAAGCAGAATGGAAATGGGACTAGCTCGGGCAATGGTATCTTATCTCCAAGAAGAGGTGTGGCGACTACATGCCTCTAAGTTGAATTACAATGAGGATCAAGGGCCTTTTTATTATTGAACAATAAGAGAAAACCCTAAACAACCAAAAACCTAACCTGAGGAGATGTAACACCAAGAGTTTATGGGCCCCGTTGGGGTTAGATGGGTAGCCAACTTCCCAGGGTCGTAACTGGGTCATATTATCTCCGTTTGATGTGCATGATACCTCATTGGAAAGATATCTCCTAGGACTACATCTGAAAATGTGATTTTAATGAAATATCATAGAGGAATATTGCCAAAACAATGTCGTTTATGGCCTTAGAACGGCTTCGGAAGTTCAAGACCCGAAAAACTACCAAAAATAGTAAACCATGCTACAATTAAGAAAAAAAAAAAAAAAAATACTGATAGAACAACGGTGGGGGTCTAAGTGGAATAGGAAAGAGGCCACCAATATCCACCTGGATCATATTTCTTTATGAAATTAGTTAAGTGTTCTCATTCAAATTATTCATTCAAAGTCACATGTTTTTATACAATATTTTGTCACACTACCCATCTCATATCCTGAAGTGTCAAAATGACAAAAGTTGTTAGTGTATTCACTGTGAAACATGTTTAGAAGCATCCCTAAAAACAAGAACAAAAACTTGCCTTGAAGAATTCTAAAGAAACTTGTCAAAATATCTTGTTTTCAGGATCAACGCTTTTTGCATCACTAGTGGCCCATGCTGGTACCTTGTTGCACTACACTGTCCAAGTGCTACCAACATGGATTTTACCAGGAAAACCCATGCTAAACCTCTTCAGGAATTTTTTCCTAAAGTGGAGGAGCAGCTTCTCTTACTAGAAGTCTCGAGAACAATGAGTTGGTTACAAGTGAATAAGGATTAGAGTGAGACCTCCCATTCTCGGTCCTTGATCCTACTTTCATGGATCTTTCCCTTGAGATGTGGAGCCTCTCCCTCCTTTTATGGATCCTTAACTCCCTCTCCTTCCTTATAAGTGAGATCCCTACTATCCACCACTGGTTGGCTATTGCTTGGTTGCCTTCCTAGTGCTGAACTATGCCAAAATTCTACCCATTTTGCTAAGGAGAAAGGAGTGCTTGAAGGTTAAGGATAGGAATTGGAAATTCACCTAAAGGAGGATTCCAAAATCAAGGCTTAAATGATTGCAGTGCTCCATTTACCACCTATTAATAATATATTATGTGTTTTCTTTCCATAAATGTGTCAATTATTTCTCATTTAGTATAATACTCTTTGATCTTTTATATGGTTTATATCAGAATGGTTTTTTCTATGTCTGCATTTTCTACCTCCATATGATATTCCTTGCAAGTATTCATCCATAGTGACAAAGAGGAGATTGAACTTGGAAGCAAAAGAATCAAGGACGACACCAACAAATGTTAAAATCAAAGTGAGGTAGGTCATCTATCCCCTTCATGTTTTCTGGTGTAAACTAGGAAAGTTTGCATATATTTTTCTTCGTTTGTTGCTAGATCCTCCCATAGGACAATAGGGATCATTTATGTCTGTAGAAAGGATTTCCTACACAACAAAATGGTGACTCCACTGGGGAGTTTATAACCCTTCAAACCTCCTTTTTATGTTTGGTCTTTTTTATTACTTTGGCCAACGTCATAGTGATCTATAACTTAGGTTCATTATGGTCCACATTCTAAGTAGTATGTTCTTTGGAGTGTCAAGTTTGGATTTCTCTTTGAGTTTATTTTCATTTTCCTAAGTCTTTCTCATCCAACTCATTTTCTCCAGAAATAGCTGCATTGTTAGTGTTCATTTTTCCATTACAATCACGTTGAAGACCTTGTCAATCTGTCAGCACATGTTTTTACCATTAAAGTAGTGCTCATCTAAAAAATGATATTTTTTAGGGTTTCTACCAAAAAGGTCTAGTGTGACTTGATCTCTAAAGTGCCTCTTGCTTTGTGTGCATAGAACTTTCCATTTGTTGATTTCTTATTGGTTTGCAAAGGTCCATCCCATTGTTTGAAGTAGTGAAAGTGAATTTTTATTGGGTCTTTAGTTCTTTAGCTCAATTGAATTTACTATTTTCTTCTTGTATGTGTGGAAGAAATAATGATCTTTTGTTGGTTAAATCATTATTAGTTCTTTGGAAACCATAAAAGAAATGGCATTTTCATTTTCTTAGCTTTCATCTCAAAGTTTACTTTTTGAAATTGCATTAGATTACATTGCATTGAAAAGTCATTTTTGGGATTATCATTGAGCATAGAATACATTGCTTAGTGTTGAAAGCTAAAAATACATTCTCATTCATTAAAAATAACAAGTGGAAAAATTCACGTCGGTACATTTTAGTGAATTGGAATTCATTTTACTTTTGGCAAGTGCATTGGAATAGTGAAATTGAAAGATCTAGTTAGGAAGCTTTGTTTTTTGCATACTTGGTTGTTGTATCAAGGTTTTAACTTATTCCCTGTGCTAAATAACTTTCAATGAAATGAAAAGAATCATTTTTTCATATTAGTTGCTTCATAGGTGTGTTCAAGTGACATCGATTGAAACTAAAACTTAATTGAAGATCAACTTTAAAATTTACCTCAATTAACCTAAGGAGAATTTGGAACATTAAAAAAACATTTATAGGTCTAGGCTAGAGACTTGCTCCGACATCGTTAAACATACGAGTTATCATTATTTTCCAGCATTACATTGTTGGGATGAAATCCTATTCCACATACGAAAGTGTATGGGATCGTTCTCCAATACTTCCAGGTATATCAGAGGTGCTCCACTCATCGTCAGTATATGGGAATGTTGTCATGGAATGGTTACACATTAGAAAACACTACTACAGACTGCACTCCCATACCATCACGTATATTTTGGGAGTCCCCTATAGGTTTCTATCCATCCATAGGTAACCGAGTCTGCCGCCTCGTATACTGTGATACATCGAACACAAAATTCGGGGAGATTAGTTGTCATACGTTAATTCCTTGGTTCACCAAGGTGTATATTGTAGTTCATGGTTGCTTGGTAAGTTCTAAAATTTATTGACCACATAACAACATTTTTCTTGTGGAAACACTCCTTACTAGATCTTAAGTTGAGACTAATGGCAACAGTTCCTGAGTCTGACAATCAAGGAAACCCCTTTGATAGGAATCCTGGTACTTTTCCTTCTTTTCGAAATATTAGTACTCATATGGAAACGTTGTTCCTTTTTGGATTTACCATTGGTTTCTTGTTGGCTTAGGGTTTGTGACCCAGGTTCAAAGTTAGTTGCACCAACCAACAAATCCCTACACTACTGGCCCTTTCGGCAACAACGCGCGTAGCATAGGTTGCAATCTCACCTGAAGTAGTATGGGGGGATTCTAGAACCAAGTTTCTACATTCAGAGATGAGTGTGATGCCTTTTAGGGCCCTAGATCTGCCTTCATGTAGATCGATAAGCCCTTAGTTCTCGGTACTCCAACTCTATTAAAACAGTCTTCAGACCTTCGTGAAAATCTATGATCAACCTTTTTGGACCCTTAACAGTCGATATATCCACTTACGCGAATCAGAGAACAACCCTAAATTAGTGTTCACACAGATCTACATAAGTTATTTAGTAAACATAACATAATTCATCATAGTCTTCGTGAAAGTACTTAACATGCATTACTTACATCTATTAAGACATATTCAAGAGAATCCTGCATCATTAGATCAATATTCCATAAACACATTATTCATCAACAACATATATCATAAAAAGAAGTAAACAGAGATAAACATATATACATAGAAATGCTTCAGTAACTTTCTTTATTGATCTCCAGTTCAGATTTACATACTCAATACTACCCTACGCACTTAGCTATAGGGGTTTGTGCAATTAGCTACAGACTCTTCCTAGGCCTCTGCACACTCAGTTGTAGAGCCTTTCTTCTCCTATCCAACCCAATTCTCTTATATTGAACCATTACATCCATCTCTAACATAACATGCCTTAGACTCTCTAAGACACACCTATTTATAGCCATTTTCATACAATCCCATGGTCCACGGACCATGGGTGGGTCTCAAAACTGACTCAAATTTTACATAAGCAAGGGGCTAAAACCCCTTTGGCTCCTAATCATTTGTGCACTCTGCATCCACAAATCATAGAGACTTTTACATTACTTACAAAAAATACACCAAAACTTGGGTTATCTTAACCCCAAAACTGACCCAGGGGACCCCATCCCAACAGGCCCCCAACATAAAGATCGTGACACACCCTCGAGTCACTTAGCTGATGCTGCGATCTTGCTACGAAGATCCCCCAACTCTACCTAGATCATGACAACTTTTGCAGCGCTCTAAGTCGATACCTGCTTGACTCTCCACTAAATTTTATGTAGCTAGTCCTTCTGTGGCCAACCTCATTATTTGTTGTGTCTGTTGCAAGCCTTTAAGCTTGTCCTGGATGGTGGTCATGACTTGACAGGCCTCTTCCAACCATGGTTGCAATCTAGCCTTTAGCAAGGCCTCCTTCTTCTATCCTTCCTCTACCTGCGCAAGGAGATGCTTTCCCTCCTATAATTTGGGTAGGCACTATGTTGGTGCGATGAAGTGTGTAGTTGCCCTAACTTTGTCATACTTCCGCTGCAGCTCCCAGACTTCTGCGTTCAATGTTTGCATGTTCAAATCCTCATGCAAGTTTGTCACCAACTCCATTGCTTGCTCAAATAATTCTGAACATTTAGCGACTGTGGCATCCAGGGTGGCCATTCCTTCTTTTATGGTGGCTCCACGCTACTCCCATACCTCCAGCAGAGTTGTGGGTTGCAACTTTAATTGCAGCTCGGTGATCTTCATATTGAGTTCAAATTGAACTTGGCCAACCTCTGCTTTGACTTTATACACACCAGCGGCTAATTTTTTGATCTTCACTTCTGGCTATGCATCCTCATGAATATGAAGCTCAGGCATTGTCCTGCATGCCTCTACAACTGCTAACTCTATTCATGAACTTTGTGCTTAGATCGTCTCCTTCTACTTTAAGGCCTGTGTCTTCTCAGCAAAAATCTTCTCATTATTCACTTTGTACTTGTTGATGAGGTTAAGAGTGAGTTGCTCCTGAGCTATCAATTCCTCTGTCACCCCTGCATGTAGTGCATGGAGAATCTCATTGGGGAGCGCTACTATGTTCAACTCGATGTTCTTGATTGTGCTCAAGTTGATGTGATCATCGACTGACTCTATGCGAATGGACCCCTACGGAAATGCAATAGTTCTATGTAGGTTGTTGAGGTTGCGCCTTTTTCTCCTACATATTAGCTATCAACACCGAGCATTATTCTATAGTGTGGTCAAATTGGCCACAATATTGGCATGATAGGCGTGTCTGATTCTGACACTCCTGTGCATAGTGCCTTAGTGTTCCGCAGTTGTAATAGATAACTTGACCCTAAACTCTACCAAGTCCTCCTCCTCCTTAGCCTCATCCTTGTCCCTGATATCCTCTGCGCGCTCCTCTAACACCCTGCTCTAGAGGCTGAGTTTCTGCTTGCATTTGGTATCTAGGTGTTCTTTCCATCATTAGCTCATAGTTGCTACAGTTCTGCTCATCATGGCCCACTAATTTGCAGAAGGTACAGAGCAACTATTGCGGTGTCTAGACACAATTTTGAAGAAAATGGCAATTGTTTGTCGCATGTTGTCTAACAACCTGACAAATAACTCACCATGGCATAGCCCCCACACTCGGCCTTATTAGAGCTTCTGGCCTCAAGGGAATTGGTCCCCCTACTATAATACAATTCGCGAATACGAGACAGTGTTCTTTATTGTGACCCTAAGTCTTACACTTCAGACACCAGACTTCCACGGACACCTTTGGTTTAGTCTCCTTATCTTTCTTCAAGCTATGCAATTCTAAGCAGAGGCTCTGTAACTAAGAGTGAATCTAATGTACCCCCAAGGTCACATCCTAAATGGGTATTGCATGCTACCTTATCGCGATTTCCAGGGCTTCTACCTGAGTTCCTATCTTCTATTGTGACAGAGAAATCCTAAGGTGGGGCAGAAGCAAAGCTATAAACCACTTGTGATGATGACTGCTTGTGAGCTGCATGTTAGCTTCTCAAATTACACATTTCAACCTTTGATCTAATTCCCAAGGTGTCCCATCAACCCTCATCATGATTTCCTTGAATCTAACTACTGATTGTGAGTCAGACTTAGGCTTACTAAACTCCTTTTTTAAAGCAACCTTAGTATCTGTTAGTGATGCCAGAGGATTGTCAAAACAATACTTAATATACCAATTGAGCGTGTGATCCTGCAGAGTAGTAACCAACTGTTCTTTCTTTATATTTTTGTTAGTAATATTCTACGTTGTCCACACAACATTCACAACAAACCAAAACTACATTGTATCTTCACTCCCTATGCCCTTGAAAATTGGTAGCTTCATTGTGTTTGACATGTTGAATGGTGGTGGTGGTGGTGGTGGTGGGAGTGGATGGATGATGTGTTTGTTATCACTCAGAATTTTTCCCTAGAAATTATCATAAGAAGGAAACTAATCTTTTAAGCATAGGCTCTAGCCAACCTATGACTCAGAGAGGGCTCTCTCTATATGCTTTAGCTTTGTTTGTTGGGATTTTAGGCTAGTTCTCAAAGTTCAGGGGTTTTTGATCTATATTGAAGGTTGCATGGTGGAATCCTTAAAATAAATGGATAGAGTGATGTCTCTGGACCATTGGGCTATGGAGTCAAAGAAGGGCAACGAAACTAGAATTAACTCATTAAAGGGATTGTTCAAAGGGAAAGGTAGCAGAGTAAAGTGTGGGTCTTTGGGCTAAATGGGTGAGATGATCTTAACTAGGGTGAGAGAGCACTTAAGAATTCTCGAACTGGGATTAAAATGAGGAACAGAGGATAATCATGAGCAAAGGTAAATTAAGAATCCTTTTCCATAGATTATAGGGAAACTACCTAAACTAAGGAGCAATCAAGAATTCCTTAACTTAGATAATTAGTAGAAAACATTAAAATGCACAATAGTTAAAACAGAGTGCAATGAAGAAAATTCTGAGATATCATTCCATATTATAGCATTCATATTTCATATACATTAAAGATTGTGGAAAAATTTTTAAAGAAAGATCACAAAACAAGAGAAAGTACTTGTCTGTACTTCCCTCTACACATGAATCCTGTGAAATGTCTTGTCTTTATTCATTAATCTAGCTTGCTACCCAAACAGTGATACAATAGCTTACAGTCTTTTGATCAAGAAGGTCTATAGAAATGTCTAAGAATCCACACTACATACTTTGAAATGTGAAGTATTTATACAAAACATTATTACAAAATATCTCAAACTAACTTTAGATTTAATCGAGGAAATACAAATATCTTCTTGCAAGAAGATAGAGATAGCTATTGAACTGTTTCTTGTTGTCCCTTTTTATGTGGTATTGCTGGCTTTTATGGTTAGAATTGTAGCACTTTATGCTGGCTTGCAGTTGTGGTCTTTTACGCTAGAATATTCTTCAACTTTAATCTTTCACCTGATACTCTTTAACCATGCTATCCTATTTTCATTTGTTTACTTGGTTGTTCTTATTTTTATTGTGCAATAACTTTTTACTGTAATTTTCTCACAGTAAATCATTCATTTTTTCCCACCATTCTACATCAAGTAATTTGACATTCATAATCCACCTATATATCTCGTCAACTTCGGTATACTTGGAAAAATTGGGCTTAGTGATGAACAAATGTGTAATCTCATGCTAGAGAAAAAACAAGCTCTCGAAGGTGTTATACAAAACTTTGCCTGTTGGCAGTGCTTTTATAGATGAAGTGCTAGATTGTTCTTTATCCAATTGCCTGAGTCTATTATCATAGTCTAGCCATGTCATAAGTTTGTCATTGATGACCAATGGACTAGGAAATCCTTTCTCCCTCAAAATTTGGAATTTCTTCATGAATCTATCAATGGCCACCTACATCTTGTGGCACTTTTCTTCTAAGTTCAGCATTAGGTTTCTCTTGGAAAGGACCTTCCTTATTTCCAAAATGGTTTCAGTCCTATCTTCTATATTTAGCTCCTGAATTTCATATCTGTTTTTGTTGTTAAGGAAGTGGATGAGTCTATTGGCATCCTATGGCATGTCACCCAATTCCTCCTTGACTTTCTATATAGCTACTGTAGCTATCTTTATCAATTCTATCTATTCAAAAAATAACCTGAATAGATGGCCAAATATCCTTGACGGATTCAATGATATTGGCCCATAACAGTTCCTTGGCCTATCTAAGGGGTTTCTCCAACGTTAGGCATTTTTCCAAGGCTTTGATCTTTTCACTCATCCTGTTGGCTTTTTGTGCCTCTTCCTTTTGCATAATTTGGGCAAGTTTATAGTTAGTTTCTAAACTTGCCACCTTTTCCTTTAGTCTATTCATTTCTGTAGCCTGAATTGACATCTCTTCCATGGCTTTAACTAATTTTGATGTTTTTTCTCCTGATGCACTGGTTGTTGTAGACTCTGTTGTAACTAGTAATGTTGTGGTAGGTGGAATTGTAGGTGCTAGTGAGGCTGCCAATGTAGAAGGGATTGTTGTAGATACTGTAGGGATGACATTTGTAGAAGTTGATGCAATGTCAGTCTGCTTTAAATGGATTAAATTATCCAATACTTTCTTGGTTTCTTTAAGTTGATCATTGAGTTTTAGGACCAAGTCCATCAACTCTTCATGTTTGGTTTGGTTCTCTATGACTTCAAGTGTTTGAGGATGTTGCAGCTGAGGTATCTTCAATTGCTTCTTCAGTGCAGCAATATCATTGTTGTTCTTCTTTATCAGCTACTCAGTAGCTTTTATATCCTTGGGATCATGTCCCAGCTCAATAGCCAAGTCTTCCAAAGACTTAATCCTTGTATCCTTGGCCTGTTAGGAGGCCTTCTCCAAATGAAACTGTGCTGAGATGTTGTTCAATGAGTTTTGTAGCTGATGGACAGCTATGGCTATACCTATGAGGGTGGAGTATATCATTTCTCCAACATATTTATGAAATTCTATTTGGTCTATGGGATGAATATCCCTTGCCATGACTTCAAAGTCAACACTCTTGAAATCTGAAAATGTCTTGGGCTCCTGTGTTGTAGGTTTGATGAAGGACATCCACAGCTTCCCCTCCTTGATGTCAAAGAATGACATCAACCTTGTTTGATTTGTGGGAGTGAGCTTTAGATATTGAGCATACGTTTGGGATTTAAGCCTCTCATTCCTCATTTTGATTTCCTTATACCTGCCCTTTATGTCCTGGTCTTTGTTAGCAGGCCTACTAAAGGAAGACACTTCCACACTAAGTTGTCTATCCAACATCTAAGTTTGTGATGTGGAAGGATCTTACATGTCTTTAGATGGAGTTATGGGCCTGCTTTTGTCTACCTCTGTGTTGGTTACCTATGTTGATCCTTTTGTATATATGTTCAAAGGCCAGATTTAGCCCTTGCCTCTTGCTGTGACTTGTTTCCTGTTGCAAATTAGAGGTGTCCATTCCTAAAGTGGAAGCTCCCTCTCTGTTTCTTTTTGGATTTTTCTCCTCATTCTAAGGAGTCTACATGATTGGAGGGGTGCCCATGGCTATTTCTTTCTCTCCTGGTACTTGCAAAAAGATCTCTCATCAAGATTCTTTCCCAAATCAATCAGAGCATTTTCTACATCTACCCTTGTGTTGTCTCTGTCTACTAAAGTATTTTCCACCCATTATGTTTGATTGGCATATGCCTCTATTTCTGGTATGGGGTGGTGGATAAAAGGTCCTAGCTTGACCCTTTTCCTTTTCTTGGTAATGAATTCTAAAGGGTCATATCTCCATATAAAACTACTTTTTAATTTCATTCTTTGCAGGATCAGGTTTGCCTCTTTTCCTGCCTCTCTGGAATTGCATATGAAGGGACCTATCTGGTCTTTGATTTTGAAATAGACCTTGTTCTTGGCATTGACAAAGTTGACTTCATCTGCATTAATGATCTATCTGTAATATTCTAAGGAAAACAACCTCATAGGGAGGTATCTTGGCAACTTATATGGTGCAAGCAGGAAACCATATATTCTTATTTCTGTGTGGTTTTGGTAAAGGTACCAATCACCCACTTTGGTCTGCTTGGAAAGCTGGAGGAATCCTTTTATCTCTGGACTTATCCTAGGTGGAGGATTCCCAGTGAGCATAGTCATGATTGGATACACAAAAGAATCTATGAAGTTTGAGTATGTATATGGTGATCCAAACTGATGGAACAGTGGGGTCCAAAGAATGACAGATTTGGGCTGGCCCATGGTGTTAAGCTTCTGGAGAGTAAAAGGAAGCTTATCCAACTGATAATACAAAAATATATGGTACAATACAGAGGAGTATTTGAATACTCTCTCATTTCCCATTCTTGTGAACTACTTATGCATTCTATCAGCTATGAAATTGGAAAAGTCATATATGGTTGAAGGAGGGTGCCCTAGGGTATAAATGGACATGAAAGCAAGAATAAGTTCATCAATGCATTCACTGGTAGAGTAACCCAAAACACAGGATATCATGGTTACAATGTTCTGGCCCCATTTAGAGAAAATAGTTGCTACATATGGAGGACGATCCTTAGGGATGTGTTTTCCCTCTCTAATGAAGGTTTGGAACAACTTGGCCAATCTCGATGGGCTTAGCTTGGGATATTGGTCCAACAAGTCTCCAATTGAGAGTGGGGTTAGGTTTGGCCCTGATTGGAACTATAACATTTCATTAATGGACTCGGTTGTGATAGTGAATAACCCCTTCTGGTCATGAGACATTATGTCTCTATGGCTGTGGACGTAGCATGCATGGCACATATGAACAATTTGTGGAAAGATATGAACTTGGGGGAACTAGTATCTGGGTAAATTGGACTCCCAAATGCCAATATCATCTCTATGGTTTAGGTGTCTGTCTATGCTTAACCAATGAATTTTTAGCAGGAGCTCTATTGAAGTTGTGTATTTGATTTGGAAATCCCTGTCAGCCAGAGGAAGGTGGTCCAGGTCTAAGTGTGGAGTGGTAATGGGTCTAACGTCCATAGCGATAGGGGCAGCCATAATTCAATTCTTGTGGATTTGAATTATGCTCTGGGGGGTTTTATTAGAGGTTTTGATATTTTTTAGAGGGTTTAAGCAAGGGGTTTCTTAAAATTGGTAGTATTCTTACTCAATTTTTTAAATCAAAACACTGCACAGGCTAAAGGTTTTGAAATTTGCAGGGTTAAGGGGTAATTTGTGGTGAAATACCTGGAATTGGATGAGTTAGATCTAAAAATGGTGGTTCACAGTAGCTGCAGTGGTTGGTGTCGTCTTGGTACGGATTGAAAAGTCAACTAGGTTGTCTGCAACATCTTCTGGAGTGGCCTTGAAAGTCTGGTGGTAAATTTGGCATTCGCAGGGATTGCAATGGTTCTAGAGTTTACAAAGAGAATGTGTGAAAAATGATGAAAGAGGGCTTCGCGACCTTTTATAAGGAAAATGATTCATTTTGGTAGGTTCACTTTCGGATGAATAGTTGACGATTTTTCAGTTAAGTGGGGGAAGTGGTTTTGGAGGGTCATCGCACCGCTTTTGTGGCGTGGAAAGTATTCGGGAGGGGTCACTTGATGCGATACAACGTTTGACATGAAGCATCCATGGGTTCGGGGAAATCTACTTTATCGGGTGGTTAATGTTCAACCATCAGGCACGTCCGATATGGTTGTGCACCATTGGATGAGCGGGGGGTGATGATCAACAGTAGTCGGGCGGAAGCGCTGCGCAGGGGGAAATGATGAGAGTTGATGGGGGACCCAAGGATTTAATCATGACAGTTCGAGATTAGTTTAGTGATAAATTGGAGGTTTAAAATGATCACGTCGGGCTTAATGAGAGATTAGGGAGGTGGGTGAGTTTAATACCGGGATTAACTTAAGTTTATCAAGATTAGGTAAACTAAGTAAGATTGTATCAGGATACGGGTGATTTATATAGTTTTTATAAAAACTAAGGGTGGGGGTAATTACGTAAGGGAAATAATTTAATACGAGATAATGGGGATTTTGAGGAATTTATATAATAATATTACAAATTAATATGAAATTGTGATGGCAGAGTGGGTTTTTCCTTAATACAAGGGTAAAGTAAACATTTAGGCATTTAGCTTTATACTTAGGGAAAAGGCTTTTTGTGGGTATTTTGTATGAAAGGGTTTTATACAGGGCAGGTATTATTTTTCCTAGGTAAAAGGTGTTTAAACCTTAGGAAAAGGCTTTTTCTTAGGATAATGAGGGGAAACAGATTTTATGAAGGGGGGATGTGTTTCCATGAAGAGGGTTACAGTACTTGTCCCCCTAAGTCATTAAGCCAAGAGTCCGGTCCCTCAAGAAGTCAGAGAAATGCTTTGAGCCTTTTTGACTTAAAGGATTCAAGCACTAGAACTTATTTATGGGAAATTAGTAAAGTAAAGGGATGAAATGAATGAGGGAATGTTAAATAAACCATATCTTGAACCATTGTATTTTCTTTGTTTACTTCTTATGCATATTTTAAAGATTCATTTAAAATAATGACATAAGTACTTTTGTGTAATCACATGATATTTCTGCAACCTTTCCACTACTTACCCATTTACTTACCCTACCATTTTTTCTTCACTTTATTTGGGTGCATTTAGGCTAGCAAACCCTTATCGATCTTTTTCTTTTCTTTTACAAATTAAACTATCTAATTCTAACCTTATATCATCCAAGGGCTCAAATTAAACTGATGAGCTCCTTTTATTTACTCTACCTATCTAATGATCTGCCAAGATTACAATGTTTGATCAAATTTTATTCTCTAACTATAAACATAAAATTTAAAACATGAAATAGACAAGTTTAAACAATTTGACTATCATGGATTCTAGCATGAGTAACAAGTTGCCCACAATCATTATTATGCATAAAGTACATAGTAGTGGCATTTTGACTTTCTCACTTTCATGGTCTCTTTTTGTCTTTTGGGGTTCATATATTTTCATTTTTTTGACCTTTTTTTATTCTTTTTGTCCTTTGATTATTCTTTTAGGACATACCCTCTTTACATTTTTTAATTTTTTAATATGGAAAACATTTGCAGAAAGCAAAGGTATGTACAATATTATAAGACTTAACATTAGTCATTCAAAATTATGACTCCTATTGGTACAGGAACCTAATAGTGTCCGCAGAAAACCCTATGTTATCAGTTGGTCAACACTCTGTGGTGAGGCTTGTACCGCTCCCTCGTCGTCGCTCGAAGGAGGTCCGATCAACGGGCTATATTCAAGACCTGATCTCTCTCAATGTCTAAAGAGTTTTCCACTTCATGTAACTTCAAACATCAAGGCAATGGCATAACCTGTTTTTCACATAACAACTTTTTAATCTAGGTATTCAAATATCTTAAATACTTACCTCGCGGTCCTTTGAAAAATTTCCACTCCGCTTCACTATAACTAACTGAGATATCAACTGTGAATTTTGTAACAAATCCTCCTAGAATCCGAATGAGCCAATGATCAACAACCCATGCAATCTGATTTTCAGAGGCTTCTAATCATCACACTAATCCAAGAGTCCACACTATAGGACTATCAAGCTTCCACCTTCCTTGCCTTGCTATCAATTTAGCTAACCACTCATACAGTTCAATGGGAAAACTACAGAAGAAGATTTCGTGTATCTATGTATACAAATACCTATTCAACCACTCTTCCTTACACAAGCATGGGTCCCTATTTTCTTGTGACGCGAACTCGTGAATGTTCCGATCCAACCACTTTTCAATTTATTTCTTGGTCGGATTCCAATGATGCGACATCACACATCTCTTTCAAGCTAATCCTGGTCCCGGAAACAGAACCATTTTTTGGCTTAGGGGGTCCTGACCCAGGTTCAGGGTTAGTTGTGCCAACCAACAAATCCCTACACTATTGGCTCTTTTGGCAACAACCCGTGTAGTGCAGGCTGCATTCTCACCCAAAGTAATATGGGAGGGTTCTAGAACCAAGTTTCTACATCCAGAGATGAGTGTGATGTCTTTTAGGGCCCTAGATCTGCCTTCATGTAGATCGATAAGCTCTTAGGGCTCTATATTACAACTCTATTAAAATAGTCTTCAGAACTTCACCAAGGTCTACGATAAGCCTTTGCGGACCCTTAAAAGTCAATTTATCCACTTACACAAATCAGAGAACAACCCTAAATTAGTGTTCACACAGATCTACTTAAGTTATTTAGTAACCATAACAGAACTCATCATAGTCTTTGTGAAGGTACTTAACATGCATTGCGTACATCTATTAAGACTTATTCAAGAGAATCACACATCATTAGATAAATATTCCATAAACACATTATTCATCAACAACATATATCATAAATAGAAGTAAACAGAGATAAACAGATATACACAGAAATTCTTTAGTAACTTTCTTTATTGATCTTCAATTTAGATTTGCAGACTCAAAACTACCTTGCGCACTCAGCTGCAGGGGTCCGCGCACTTAGTTGCAGACTCTTCCTATGCCTCTGCACACTTAGCTGCAGAGCCTTTCTTCTCCTATCTGACCCACTTCTCTTCTATTGACCCATTACATCCATCTCTAACATAACATGCCTTAGACTCTCTAAGAGACACCTATTTATAACCTTTTCCATACAATCCCATGGTCTGTGGACCATGGGTGGGTCTAAAAACCAACTCAAAATTTACATAAACGAGGGGATAAAACCCCTTTGACTCCTAATCATTTGTGCACTCTGAATCCACAAATCATGGACACTTTTACATTACTTACAAAAAAGACACCAAAACTTGGGTTATCTTAACCCAAAAACTAACCCATGGGACCCCATCCCAACATTTTCCAGTTTTGTTATCTTCAACCCCTATGGTTCTGAATGTCCAAACTGCTTCTCAACCAGGTTCTCCTCCACTGAACAATATCAACCTCCGGTTGATCCTAAAGTTTAATCTTTTCCTTCTTTTCCTGTTTGGTCTTCTTCCTCTTCTTCCTCTTCGTCTAGTGAAAACCCACAAGTTAGTAACATGGTGGATAAGAAGAAGAAGAAAATGAAGATTAAGAAGAAGAAAAATAAGTAGGTGGACAACCTACAACTATTTCTATGGATGCAATAAGTAGGGAGAAACCTTCCAATTAGCCCTGGAAAGTTAAATTCCCTTGCATTCTTTGTAAGGGTGACCACCTTCTTAGAGATTGTCCTATTATTCCCAAGTTATTAGAAGTGTCATCCACAAGATCACATCAACCTTTATCATCAACCTATGGAGATCATACTGGTGATAAAACCTCAACTAGTGATAGCAAGGTCCATGGTTAAAAGGGTAAACTCATTTTTCCTTGTAATTTATGTGAAGGGAATCATCATATTAACCATTTCCTTGTATGGATGAAGCCTCAAAAGTGTTGGAAAACCTTACATCTTCTCAGCCTCATCTTCCAACTGGTTATCGCAATCTTTCCCCTGATACTTTGCTAGTTGATCAAGTGATTGATCATAATTCATATCTAGTCAATCCCACTCTCTCTGAATGTGAATCCCATGAGCTCGTTCCTGACCAACTATTGGTTTATAAAATGGTTGACTTGATTCCACCTTAAATTGATCGTAACTTTCCCATAGAGAGTGAACTTCATACCACTCATGTTCTCCTTGTTTCTTCATATTCCAATGAATTAGGGGGAAATCCTCCCATTCCCATGGTACTACGGGGTGATCCTCCAATTCCCATAACACAAGGGGTAGTTTACCCATTCCCATAGCACTCCCTCCAAGTAGTATGGTCACTTCCGTTGAATGAATTCGACTAGCAGGATATCATCTTCCTTATTACGTTCTTTTCATATCATAGTACAGGATTAAAATATACCCATACCTGGCATAATCATAGATGAAGGCTCATTTGTTAGTATTATGTCCTTAAATACTTGGCAAACTTTAGGTTCTCTACAGCTTGTGCCCATTACCTAGAATTTGTTGGCTTTTAACAGAGGAACTAGTCAACTGTTAGGGATCCTTCCTAAGTTTCCTACTACTTTTGGAGGAAAAATATTCTATACCGGTGTGATGGTTTTCCAAGGCCCTTTGGATTTTAATTTACTTCTTGGCCATGCCTATGTTTATGTCATAGGAGCTCTTGTCTCATCTCTCTTTTGTGTGATATGTTTCTCGCATGAAGGAAGAATCATGGCCATTGATAAACTTTCATTTATTGGTCCTAATTTGGCTCCGAATTAACCATATTCCCTAAATGGTCCTTGTATGCAAGTGGTATCACCCCCATCATAGGTTAATTATGTGGCAACCTGTTCCATGTGCATGTCGACTTATGATCTAGTCAGTGATATAGTGCATCGTGTATTAGGGGCGTTGGAGCCTAATATTTCCATTAGATCCCTTGACATGTATTCCTTCCAGAGTGTTTTTCTCCCATCTAATGAGAACCTCTTGGATGCCATGGCCTCTTTTGGACTATGATAAAGGTCCCAAGAAAATTTCCTTGTCTTGTGTCAAGCTCCTGTTGTGGCCACCAACAACCCCCCTTTTTATTTAGTGTTATGACTAATACTAAATAAGTGGGGACCCTTAGCTAAAAATTCAAGAAGCTAGACGAAAACAGAGCACGTTTCCGTGCGTAATTAGCGCTTAGCGCTAATCGCGCATCGCCAGGAAAAATTTCTTGAAGAGCCATAGCAGCTATAATCAGACTGAAGACAGAGGGCTCAAGAAAAGGCAGATTAACTAAGTTAAATTCAGTTTTTTACTGGGTTTACTCAGTAGAACCACATAGCAGGTGCATGACTCTCAAACAAGCATCATAAATTCTGCCGAAAAGATGGTGCCAGCTCTAGCAGTTTCCGTTTTCATAGGACAACTAAAGGCCAAAGTCAGCCAACCAACTTCGCTCAAGCAAATGCCGAATGCTTGCGACATAAAGGAGAAAATACAGAAATAGTTAGCTTTAGATTTAATTTTAGAAATAATTTTATTTTATTTTGCCTAGAAAAATGACGGTCATTTAAACCGTATCCTAAATTTTTGTAAATAAGTTAATTTTAGACGTAGTTAGTAGTATTTAAACCCT
>APFE030337687.1:0-13863 GCA_000404065.3 Pinus taeda | reverse complement strand
TATGTAACTTCTTGCCACAAATGCCAAATTTTTTAAGGCAAGAAAAAGTTGTTGCCTCTGCCCCTCAAGCCCATTTCCTCTGAAAAACCATTTCAACAATGGGGTTTAGACTTCATTGGGGAAATCCACCCTTCATCCTCTGGCCAGCACAAATGGATTTTGACTGCTGCAAACTATTTTACCAAGTGGATAGAGGCCATCCCTTGTAGGAAAGCCAATGACTCAGTAATCATGCAATTCCTTGAGACCAACATCTTGTCTAAGTTTGGCTGCCCGGAGAAAATTATTACAGACAATGTTGCTGCCTTTAAGTCTAAGAGAATGATTAATTTCTGTCATAAATACCAAATTACCTTGGGCCATTCTACAACCTATTACCCTCAAGATAATGGCCTAACTGAATCCTCCAACAAGAGCTTGATCAACATCGTTAAGAAAGTCTTGGAGGAAAACAAGAAAAATTGGCATAAAAAGCTTTTAAATGCACTATGGGTAGACAGATTGACCACTAAGAGATCTATTGGGACCAGTCCCTATCAATTGGTTTATGGAATGGAGGCAATATTCCCTTCTTCTTTGGGAATCCCAGTGATAAATTTGCTACAAGAGATACAAGCAGAACCTAATGATATTCAAAGAAGGATCAATCAAACTATTCACTTGCAGCAAATAAGAGAGGAGGTCTATCACATAGCTCAAGTTCTACAAGAAAAGCTTAAAAAGATATTTGATAAAAGAACCAAAGCAGAGGATTTTTTCATTGGGGATAAAGTTTTAAAGTGGGATTCCATAAGAGAAGATAGGGGAAAACATGGAAAATTTGATTTCTTATGGAGAGGGCCATTTATCATTCAGACTATACAAGGAAATAACACCTATTTTTTAAAAAGCTTGGATGGTACAGAGGCAGATGATGGACCAGTCAATGGCCGAATGCTGAAGAATTATTTTGAGCAACTTTTTTAAAGATAGTAGCACTTCAATTTGTACATAATAGTGTTTACTTTCTGCAGTGTATTACAACAATAGGATAGGGAATAGGTTACAACAAATTTTGAGGAAAAGACAAGGAATTGTGCCACCTTTGGGTATTGCATTTTAAGTCTATCAGAAGAAGCTAAAGAGCAGACTTGGGAGATGTGAAAATAATGAGAAATAATCAAACAGACTACCCAAAATGGAGTTGCAATTATTGGAATGAGTTCATGATAAATACAGACATTGCAGAGGAACCATTTTGCAAACAGCAAAGGAGAAATTTCAGAATACAGCAAGAACTGAATATAAGGCCATCTGACCTGCTGTTCTTGGCTTTCCACTAGGAAAAGCCATCCCCAAGTGGAGCCACTGTTAGCTTCCTATACCAATAGGTTTCATTTTTTATGATTGACTGGAGAAGTGCCAAATATTTTCATCCTTTCCATGCTGCAAAATTCCATATTTTGTAGAATTTCACTATGTACAGGTGGTTGACTCTTGCCACAGTTGATGAATAGCCAGACAGTCTAATCCTAGCTAGATCATGTTTGAATTTGCTTGTCTTAGAATAGAGAATAAAGGTCTATACAAACAGCTCAAGCTTGGCAAACAAGTAGTTAGGTAGAGAAGCAAAGGGTCTCCGCAGCTTAATCTGAGCCCTGGAAGAGATAAGGGTAGACTTAGATAGGGGGGTAGCTAAAAGAAAAGAGAAGAATCAAGGTTTGCTAGTTCAAATGTACCCAATGAAAATGAAGAAAAAATGTTAGGTGTACTAGGCTGGGTAGGCAGTTTGATGTTGTAGAAGCAGGCTTATGGGCAATTTGGTCCTATTGCAATAGGTTTCATCTCATAAAAATCATAAGGTGCTATGGCAAGGTGGTTACAAAATAAATGGAGCATGACTAATTTCCATCCTCATTTTTCCAAAAAACACTTACTAACATCCCCCCAAGGATAATGAGATCTTCTCACTGCCCTTAGTCCACTTCATTTCATGGAAAAAACTAAGTGAAACTGTGTTTTCACCTAGGTAAAACAAGCCACATTTCTTGTGTAAAATATTTCTATTCCATTTTTCCAAGTTTCCTAAACTTCATAACTTGATATCCTTTCATCCCCCCCATGCCTAAGTTGCCATTCTATAAACTTAGCATTTATCTATACATGTCCATTCCACATAGTCATATTAACCTTCTAACACTATTATATAGCTCCTATGTGAATATTTCCCCTCCCTTACTATGTAAAAATACACAAAATCCCTAAATATCTAACACCCTGAACTTTGGCTAACTATAAGCTATATTTTAAATTTTGTCGGGAGTTATTGGTCCACCCAGGGCCAATAACAACCCTCCACGTGGCCCATTGGGACTTGTTTAGCTTCTGTCTAAATAAATAGCCGAACCCGCATATTTTACCCCCAAAACCCATTTAAGCAACGTATGAAATATACCCCGCAAAACATTGCAAACGCAAAATATTACAGCGGGTCCCCCAGTGATAAACCACCGCCCCCTCCATCACCCATCGACCGTCTGATCATCGTTGACAGATCCAACAGCTGTCGACAATATCAGAAGCCCTTAAGTGCCGAACGATAGCGTCCGGGGGATGGGTGGTATTTCCTCCGTACCGAGGATGCGTGTCAGGCGCTCGACGTGTTTGGAGCCCCCTCCTCCAATACCACTTCCCTCCAAAGGTGGTGTGAGGAATACCACTTACCACCCCACTACCTCCCCGCTGATGTCATGCCTACATCATTTGATGACTTTACCCTCATTGCCGACCGTCTGTCCACCCTATCACGTCCCTGTCATCTGCCCATGTCAGCACCCCATCACCCGCCACGTCATCTGACATGTCATCCTCCGTACCCCGCTACACGAAAAAATTATGTCATGTTGATGTCATCAGACAAAAGTTCACCAAAACCCACCAAATTCAAAAAATTTGGTAAAAAGAGGTGAAAACATTATTTTCACTCATTTCTGTCTGTTTCCTCTACGCGTCCTATGCATGTTGATTTACGTCCGAAACAGCAAATCAACCATACAGTCCACCACCCAGCAGTTTTTACTCCATAGCTCAACCCCTCGGCTCGTCTTGTCACCTGCAAATTGACCGTTCCGCCATTAAAACAGGTATTTACACCAATTTACTCCCGAACCCTGTTTTTCGTTGGTTTTCGCTATAAAATTGCCCACATAACCCAGAATCTGAAGAAAAAACACTATGTTACCCACCATAACCTCTGCCTTGCCAAATTTTCACCATTAATCCACACACTGAGCTAAAATTGAGCTCGTTTGGCCTTGCAAACTCTCTGAGAAACCCCGAAAACTGCCTTTTGCCCACAATTGTCGCCCATTTTGCCAAAGAAGCCCAAAAGTTCTATCTCTCCATCTAACTTCTGTCCACGGAGCTAAATACAAGCCAAAAAACAAATTTCACAGTGAAATTCCCGGAGAAAATCACAGAGCTATTGTTTTGCCTGTTTTTCTTACACAAAGCCAAAAAATTCCAATTTTAAAAGCAACAGAATTGAGCTATGGAAGGTCCAGTAGCCTTGAATATCACTCCTCTTAATGCACCCCACAAGGAATTGGAACATCTACCATTAGTTGATAAATACTATCTAATCCAAGACTTAGTAGGCTACCAAAACCATCTGCAAGCATTCTGTGAGCTCAGAAATAGTTACCTAAGCCAAAATGATGTTTATGTCATATGGGAATTAAATCTACCCATATACTACCTCCCCTCTCTCAATATTTTCCCTGAGATAGTTCACCTCTGCTGTGAGAACTATGAGCCAACTCAAAGGGCAGTCAAAACTCCATCTGGAACTACCCTCTTTAATAAAACCCCTAACTCCATAAATCAAATGTTAAACTTCAAACCAACTCAGCTCTAGTTTCCTTTTACTATGAAATTCTTGCTTGATGAAGGTCCCAAACTCTCTAGCTCAGAGATAACCCGAATTGCCCAAGTATTTATGAGAGAAAATCGCCAGCCTAAGGAGCCACCTCCTTTTCACTATGCATCTTTCAATGAAGTGGGTAGATTACTTGTTGATATGATATCTTTTGTTCTGGGGTTCAAGACAAGTGAACATATTGATGAAACTATATTGGTTATAATGTCTATATTTACCCTAGGGCAGCCCCCTGCTGTCAAATAAAACTATGCCAAATTCATTGCCAACAAGATACATGACCAATTGTTGAATCTAGATAGGGAGGGAGTCTTTAAGTATTCATCCTATATCTATCATCTGTTCTTATATTATCAGCCAGATAGTTTCCAATTCCCCATTAGAAAATTGGACTCTAAAGGGGAAAGAGGTCTGTGATTTTTTGGACCTCAATCTTTCATGAAGTCCCCAACTCTCCATACTCTTACTGTGAGTTTATTGATATGTTTGTATACCCAGTCTCTTCTCTCCTCATGATAACTCCTCCTCCTAGACTATCATATGATATGCAAAAGATACTACAGCTCTCCAAAAACTATAAAATTGGTGACTGGTACTTTTACCAGAGTCACATGGTTATCAGGATATATGGTTGTGAGCTATGCCCCTACAAGTTGCCAAGATATGTGCCAATGAGACTGTTTGCCTTGGAATATTTCAAGAAATTCATCAATTCAGATTTGACTCACTTCCATAGCACAAAGGAAAAGGCTCAATTGAAGCTGAGAGACCCGTTAGGCCCCTATGTCATGAAAAAAAAAGAGGGATGGAAGGATGATGATGAAATATTGGGTCAAACAATAAGACTAAAGAGAAGCTTTTGGTGGGTACCCTATGACCCAAATGGCTTTATCAATGCAAGAAGGATAAAATATAGGCTGGCACCTATGAACATTGCAGCATCCCTGAAATAGAATAGTTTGCCAACCAAGATGAGTGGGTGGAGGGTGTTAACACCCAGGTTGTTCCCTATGACTCCCAAGGGAATACGGCCGGGGTAACCACTAACCAATCTTTGGATTACAGCTTCTAGCCCAGCTGCAATCACAGAGGGCTCTCTCTGTAAGGTTTGTCTCTGTTCTGTGGAGATTTTTAGGCTAGTTATGAAAAGAAAGTTTCTTTAGTTTTTTGTTTGGTTGGGGGATTATTTCTGATAGTTTTGAAATGTTCTCTGCAGGTAAATTAATCCATTGGGCAATGGAGTCTGTGGCTGTTGGTTTCTTGAAATCCTGAGTTTGGTGCAGCTGGAATTACAGGGCCTTTTATATATCTCGTGAAACAAACTTTGGATTGTGATAATGGAGTGTAAACAACCAGTGAAAAGCAGTTAATAATTTTTCACTAAGCTGGGACGTGAGAAAGGGATGTATTCCTCAGGAGCAGACTTGAATTTTTGAAACAATAGATCATTGTGATGATATAGTGTGAAAGGTAGCAATTAAGAATTACACTTTCATTACCATAACTGAAGAAAAGACATTTATAATAGCTTAGATTGAGTTCAGGGTAATCTGTGATTAAATCCTGGAACTATTCTTTTTCCTTGCTATTAACTACTAAAACATGGGAAACATGAATGATATATGAAAGATAACAAACATATAACAAAGAGTTACAAGAGAAACTTATTGAGTCATGAGATACGCAGGAATCCTGCAACATTCAACTAAACACCAGCAAGACATCAAGAGACACAGATCTTTGGAAATTCCATCATCCTTTGTATTAATTCTCTGAAGATTTACAGTAGAAGAGGAGCAGAATAGATGTCAAAAGATTTCTTACATCCAATGTCCAACCCATGCTAACAAACGCGAGGGGGAATATATAGAAGTTTATTACAAAATATCTCAAGCATTGAGTCATCTGAGAGGGAAAATATCTTCATTAACTCGTACATAGATTGTAGATGAAAAGTTATTACAATATTTAATGAACTTTAAAGGCTCTTAACTCCTGTCAGAACAATTTTGACCTTTGGAGCTCACGGAGTTGAGCGCTTTGATATAACTGTTGAATGACGTGTCTGTGCAGCTGTATCTTTCTGTAGCTTCTCGGCCCTGTCACTTGTGACTGCTGATGCTGCTGTGGTGGCCGAATACTTGTGCTGAGTTGGCTCAGCCTCTTTCTGCATACCTGCTGATGTGTCTTTATCTTCCTGTGTATGAAAATTTAAATATTTTCAAAAAGTAAAATCACAATTACTGACTTTGATTTAACAGTAATTGTACCAAATTTTCCCACACCTCTGGTGTAGGCAATTGATGCTTCAAAATTGACCCCATGGTCTCATCGGCCTCTGTATATTTGTAAAAATGGGGAGGCTCATCAAACAAATGTGTGATTTCATTCATAATAAAAAACAAACTTTCCACGTTGTTGAAGAGGATCTGCCCTGTTACTGGTCCTGTTGTTGTTGATGAACTGGCTGCCTCTAAAATCTGATTTCCTGCAAAAGTGCTCACTCCCTTAACATATTTCTCATGTGAGAGCAACTTCCCTGATGGCTCCAGCAGGCTAGGCAGACCCCTGTTTTGCAGTGCCATAAACATGTTCTGAAACTTGTTGATGTCTTCTTGCATGTCCTGGACTCTTCTTTCCAGGGTCTAAATCAGGTTTCTCAATGTTAGGACCCTCTTTATCAGCGAGATGGTCTCTTTCCTGTTTCCAATTCCCATTTTAATGAGCTAGGAGCTTGTTCTGTAGTTTAGCACATTAATCATTCTAGTGGCAATCTCAGGCATACTGCCTAGAGATGCCCATGCTCGTTGTATTTCTCAATGTGCTTTTCCAATGAGTGTTATTTGCTCATGGATGGCCTCAATATACTCCCACTGATCTGTGATTGACTGGACAATATGGCCCCATACGACCCTTTTGAGCACAAATGTGACCTTGTCTAGTGTGAGCTCTTTTTCCAGATCAGTTATCCTTTTCTTGAGGGCCTTTACCTCCCTCTCCCTTTCGGCCACATTTTGCTTGGACTTGTCATATTTTTCATTGATTTTTGCCAGACTGTCCTTGGCTTGATTTAGCTTAGACATCTGAGACTCCAAGACTTGAATTTCATTCCTCAGTTTCTGCATGTCTAGGCTTTCAGCCTGCTCTGTTGTTGGTGCTGAGGTGGATGGTGCTGCCTGTTGTACCTGCTGGCTGGGAGGGGCAGTGGTTTGAGGGTTTTCCTCAAGATTTATTGTTTGTGGAGGAGGTTGTGATGTTTTCCCTGCCTCCTTTTGTTGTAATGCTGCCTGTAAGGTGGCTTCTGATTCCTGCAGCTTTTCCTGAGTATGGATGAGCTCCTTGTATAGTGTCATCAGTAGAGCAGCTGCATCCTTTTCCTGCCTGAGCTGGGCAACCTCTTCTGTTTGAGGGTGAAGAGTTGCTGGGATTTTTAACATCTTTTTTAATGCTGCCATATCAGCATCCCTCAGCTTCAGGATTTCTTGCACTCCTTTAACATCTTTGGGATCATGCCCAAGCTCTATTATAATTTCTTCCAGAGCTTTGATCCTATTGTCCTTAGCTTGAGAGGAAGCCCTTTCCAGCTCAAGCTGTGCAGCGGTGTTATTTAGGCTATTTTACAGCCTATAGTTTACTAGGGTCTTGTCTACCAATGTGGCATAGACCATCTCACCCGTCTGTTTATGCAGCTCTATTTGATCCATTGGGTGGATGTCTTTTGACAGGACCTCCAGGTTGGTCCTGATATAATCTGCAGCTGATTGTGGTTGCTGCACTGTTGGCGTAAAATGGCTCATGATCATCTTTCCTTCATGTGTATCATATGCAGACATGAGCCTTTGCTGGTTTGTAGGAGCCATTTTCAATAGGTGATTGTAAAGTTGCAGCTTTAGTGGTTCATTTCTGCTCTTGATATCCTTGAACTGCTGCTTAATACTTTTCTCACCTTTCCTCCTTTGTCCTGAGGAGCTCACTTCTCCTACTGCTGCCCTGTCTTGCTCCTGTTGGAAGGAGCTGGCTGAGGCCTCCATGCTGGGCAGGCATGTTCCTGAAGTCTGCCCCATTGGCATTTCTTCTTTAGAGAAGGGATTTAGTCTTTGCCTCTTCTCTGGTGATGTGGTAAGGGGAGTTTCCCTATCTCTTTTTCTGTTTACGTCCTCCCTTTGAGGGGTTTGGAGGACGGAGGAGTCAATCCTTGAATCTTGCCTTGGGGGTGCCATTTGTGCTGGCTGCTGCTGGGTGGCCATTGGGGCCTCTGTTGTTTGTTCCCCCTGTACCTGTTGGTCCTTTTGCCATTGTACTTGTTGGGGTGGCTGCACATGTCCCTGTTGTGCCTGTTGCTCTTCCATGTCCTTCTCCTTGCCTTTGCTCTGAGCTTGGCCTGTGGTTTGGACTGCCTCTTGATGTGCTGCAGATGATGAGGCAGCTGCTCCTGCTTGAGGCTTTGGCAGAGCGAATACCTGTGGAGGAGATTCCAAGTCAGCCATTTTCAGAAGATGCCTTCTAGCTCTTTCATTCAGTTCTTCTTGTGTGACTGATTCCTCCAGTGTGCCCCTTCTCCATTTTGGTTGGTTGGCAAATTTTTCAATGTGGGGCAAGCTCACATGGTCATAGCTAGAGAGCTTGTATTTTAGCCTTCTGAAGGATATGGAATGATTAGGGTCATAGGGCTTCCAAAGGAAGCTGGTTTTCAGGCCAAGGCATTCTAGCTTTCTATCAGCTTCTTTCCAGCCTTCCCTTTTGTTCAAGACAAGGTGGCCCAATTGATTTCTTACCTTTAGCTGAGCCTTCTTGCCCTTGCCTGCAAAGTGAACCATATCGGCATTCCTAAATTGCCTGAAATATTCAAGGGCAAATAGTCTCATAGGCACATACTTGGGCAATCTGTATGGGAGTAACTCACACCCATATATTTTGATCACGGTGTAGTGTTGGTAATAGTACCAATCCCCTATGCTGTACGCCTTGGATAACTGCAGGATCCTCTGCATCTCATCAGTCAGTCTTTGAGGAGGCGAGCTTAGGAATAAAGACATGGCTGGGTGGATGAAGAGGTCTATGAACTCATAGTAGGTATATGGAGAGTAGGTGTTGTTATGAAACATTGAGGTCCAGTACACCACTGACCTTAGATTTCCTTCGGCATCTGTTCTCTTAATATCAAAGGAGAACTTCTCATGTTGATAATATAGGATGAGGTGGTAGATGTAGGAGGTGTATCTGAACACCTTCTCTCTTGACAGGTTCAAGAACTGCTCATGCATCTTATCTGAAATATATGTGGCATAGTCATAATAGATTGGACTCTTGCCAGGGAAAAACATAGTCATCATCACTAATATAGTTTCATCAATGAATTCAAGTGATTTGTACCCCAAGATGGAACTGATCATGTATGAAAGATCTATACCCAGTTGATTGAGGTAGCCATCAAAAATGGGAGGGTGCAGCACAGTGTCAGAGTTTGTAATGAACAATTGGTTGAGCTTTAGGATTTGTGCATCTGTTAGCATCTTAGCTCCTTGGTTGATCAAATCCAATAGAGACAAGGGGACCAATTTCTTCTGGGTCTTGAAGTGCAGCATCTCTCTAATGGCCTCAGGGGTTATGTAGAATACCATTGAGCCTGAAGGGTCAAGCACAGCTCTTTGCATGGGGTCATAGCAGACAGCACATAGATGAATCAGGTCAAGGAATTGGTTGACTTGAGGGAGCCTGAATATTGGGAGGAGGGAATCCCAAATGCCTAGTATATTTGTCCCATCCTTATGTTTGGCCTTAAGCTCATTCAGTAGGTGAAGATGGAACTTGCATTTTGATGAGGAGTCTTCTGAGATTTGGTAGTCTAGGTCTGCCAAATCCTGCCACTCCAGCTCTCTCTGAGGGAAATTTAAGGGAGCAACATTGAGGGCAACTGGTGCAACTGGAGTCTCCATGGTCACTTGGATTCTGATTGGTAAATAAACTGTTGTTTCTTAGGCCGGAAGAGCACTGCCTGAGTGAAGAGGAAAATTGAAAAATGCAGGGTAACAGGGCAAGTCCACAGCAATTGAAATACTGTTTTGGTTCCTTGAGGAAACAAGTTCTAGTCTTCAGCAGACCTTTCTCAACAATTGAGTGTAGGTTCCGAGTTCTAGTTCACGACTGCGCGAACGAAGAATGCGGGTTTTCACAGAAAATTCAGTCTTAAAACGGCTCGGCTAGTGAAATTCGACCGTTGATTTTTCAAGAAGGAGCTGGGTGTAGGTAGTTTTATGGTGATTTTAAGCGTTTTCTGTGCTCAAAGTGATTTTTGTATTCACAGAGCAAAACCAGGTTTCAGAGAAGTTTGCACGGACAAATGCTTGGTAAATCGATGGCCTGGGTCGGAACAGCAGGTGGGTAGGCACGCTGAAGATCTCCTGGTTGTTTCGAGCAGGTTGGTGAAGTTTTCGTCGTGAAATGGATGCAGAGAGCGCAGCAATGTTTTTTGCAAAAAGTGCAAAAACGTGCAAAATTTAACAAAATATGCCTTTTTCGGGTCATTGGTGCCTTTTTTAAATGACGTCAGCATGACGTCACCAAGTGGGTCCAGGTTGGATGACGTCAGCATGACGTCATTAGGTGACGTGGCGGCCTATGACCGGTCCACGGGGGCAGTGAGATGGCGGTCAGGTGGACCAGTGGTGGGCGGGGCGCGCGGTCGTGGCGCTGACGCAAGCGCCGAGGGGGCGCTGACGTTGGCAGACAGGTGGCGCGATATCAGACCACCTCCTCTACGGCAAGGAATCTTTCAGAGGGGGCTCCGATGGAATTTGGAAGCGACGCGTGGACCCCGCGTGACATCAGCATCTGACAGATATCGGACGATATCTGTCGGACGTCGGGGCCGCTCCGAAATTCACGTCAACCGTTGGATTAAAAGAGCTCGATCAAACAGTTATCGGGCCAGGGATCTGCACAGAGGATACGGTCATCAGGCGGGTATTAAATAATAATTTTCCTTGGAACTTGCGCCCGGCGGGACCCTTCGAACTTTTAAAGAATTGATGGTTTTGCCATGTATTTCTTTGTTAAATGATATATAGTCGCGAACTTTGGAAAAAAAGGGCGGAAACTATGGTTTATAAATGATTTATTTGCAAAATCGCTCAGGGTATTAAAAACTTAGGACTGAAGGGTTTTTTGATGAAATTTTTATGTAAAAAAGCGGAAATGGGTCCCGACCTTAGGATAAGGCGGGGAAAGTGGGTTTTGCATGCATTTTTTGCTTTTGAGTGGGTATAAGGGTAAAAAGAGGTTTTTCCAAGGTTTTTAGGGCAAAATGAAGGATTGAATGGGCCAATGAGTTCTGGGGAGAGAAGAGGCTAGGCTTGGGTTCTTGAGCTAACCAGATGTTAATTCAATTCCCTAGTAGTAAACTATATGGCTATAATGCCAAGGAGGGGTATTTATACAATGCTTAGGATTTATACACCATGGTGTTATAGTAGTAGGGAAAGGGAAAGATAGGGAGCTAGATAATAAAGGTTAGAGGTTAATATGGAGGGAGAAGGTGAATGAAGAGTGATATTACTAAGTTTTCTTGAAAACAACTTAGTTTAAAGAGTAGATCAAAATGAAAAGAACTTTACACAAGAAATGTGGTTTCTAAAGGCCATAAGAACCAACATAAAACCTTGAATCTCTCTTATAAACACATCTTGTGAAGGGAGGTTAGTAATGAGTGATGAATCAAGAAAAAAGGGAAGTTAGACATGCTTCAGTATGTTGTTTTCCTTGTATTTGACTGGCAAAGTTTCAGCTTGGAAGGAACATCACTTCTGCAACCCCATCTACCTATCCAACTATTTTGCCTAGCATTTTTTGTTTCTTCTTGGAGGGTGCACTTGGACTTACAGACCCTTTATGTGCCTTTTCTTTTCCATTGGCTTTTTCCTTTGATTTTCTATCTAGCACTACCCTTATTTCTTCCAAGGCCCCAGATTAAGCAGTTGGGAACCTTATTTTCTCTGCCTAACTACTGATCTGCCAAGATTAAACAGTTTGGACAAATTCCTTTCTCTATTCTGTAACAAAAAATTGAAACATGGCATGATCCTGATTAGACTATTGGACCATCCATCAACACTATAATAGGCATGAAGGCATGTACACACCTTGCTTTTCCTTGGAAATATGGGATCTTTGAGTCAGCAAAGTAGAGCATATTTGGCATTTGAATTTGCCAATCATGAAATATGAAACCTATTGTTATAGGTATCCAAGAGTGGCTCCACTTGGGGATGATTTTTCCTCTTGAAAGACCAAGAACAGCAGGTCAGCAAGCCTTGGCCCTTTGGCTACTGGTTTCAAAACTTGGAGCTTTTCATCCTTGAACCCTCAAAAATGTAGACTGACCTATTTATAATACTTGTTGCAGTCCAGTCTTTTCCTGCTTCTGCAAGATTCTTGAAATCAATTTATTCACATGCTTAGAGAAAATATTATATACAGTAAATTATGTACAAGGGCAGCCATACTGCATTTATGGAAGGTAGTCAAAATAGTGCTTGAGCATCCTGCCATTGACAGGACCTTCATCCAAATCAGTTTCATCAAGATTCTTAAGAAAGTATGTATTATTCCCTTGCACTGCTTGGATGACAAATGGTCCTCTCCAAAGGGAATCAAACTTTCCATGCTTTCCTTTGTTTTCTCTTCTTGAATCCCACTTGAGAACTTTGTCACCCATGTTAAAATCCTCAGCCTTGGTCCTTCTGTCAAAAGCTTTCTTGAGCTTCTCTTGTAAGATTTGAACTCTGTTATAAACTTGGTCTCTGGTTTGTTGTAAACATATGATCTGATTCACCCTCCTTTGCATATCATTGGGCTCAGCTTGACTTTCTTGAAGTAGCTTCATGACAGGGATCCCTAGTGATGAAGGGAATTTGGCTTCTAATCCATAGACTAACTCATATGGGCTGACCCCAATTGATCTTTTGGTTGTTAATCTATCTGCCCATAAGGCATTGACAAGTTTCTTATGCCAATTCTTTTTGTTCTCCTCCAACACCTTCTTTATCATGTTTACTAGGCTTTTATTTGAAGATTCAGCAAGGCCATTTCCTTGGGGATAGTAAGCAGTAGAATGGCCCAAAGTAATGTGGAATTTTTGGCATAAGCTGACCATCTTCTTAGATCTGAAAGCAGCAGCATTGTCAGTTATTATCTTATCAGGACACCCAAATCTAGCAAGGATATTGGTCTCAAGAAACTGAATGATAGTGGAGGCATTTGCTTGTCTGCATGGGATTGCTTCAATCCACTTTGTGAAGTAGTCAGTAGCTGTTAGAATCCATCTATGTTGGCCTGAAGATGAGGGATTAATTTCTCCAATGAAATCCAAGCCCCATTGCTGAAATGGTCTCTCTGTTGCAATAGGCCTTAGAGGTAGTTGCAGTAATTGTCTCTTTCCTTCAAACACTTGACATTTATGACATGTAGTGGTGAATTTCTTGACATCAGAGAAAACAGTAGGCCAATAGTATCCAGCTCTCAGTATTTTATCCACAGTGGGCTTCCAATACAAATTCCCACCACAATCACCTGCATGAAATTCTTCCATGATCTTATTAGCTTCATTTTCAATTAAACAATTTAATAAGATACCCTCATGGTTTCTCCAAAACAGATTTCCATCCATAACACAAAATTTTAAAGCTTTCATTTTTAAGAACCTACATTTAGTTCTGGACAGCCCTGGGGGAGCACACAGGTTTTGCAACACATAAAAAATATCAGAATACCAGGGGGATTGTTCAAAGGCTACATTGATCTTTGGAGTCGCCAGCTCCGGTTCACTGTCTAGTTGGTTGATGTCCAGGGCTTGGAAGTTTGTTTCAGACATTAATTTGGCCAAGCCCTGCCCTTTTATAAGTTTTGTAGGTTTTATTTCAATGTCAAATTCTAGAATGTTTGCAATCCAT
>APFE030337681.1:0-10312 GCA_000404065.3 Pinus taeda | reverse complement strand
AAACTGTATAAACTGTATTTAGCTGCTAAACTGTATATCTCCTTCTATCAAAATAGTTGTAGGCTACTTTGTTTTGGTTCAATAATTGTTAGGGAATATTGAGAAAAGGAACTTTCGTCTATGCAAAGTGTTGAATGACTTTATATGCACTAATGAATACATGAATATATGAAATAATACATGTGTAGAATAAGACTTGTTTGCATAAGAAACTGAAATATTTTTTGTACAACATTGTTCTGCACAGTTTATTGAGTCGAGAGTCTCATCATATTCATACGTCAACACCCCCTCCGAAGACAAATAAGAAAGTACACTAAAATTTCCACTAAAATCAATCAGATACCCTTTTTTAGAGCAAACCAACATTAGATAGATTAGGACCTTGGGATAAGAGAGTGAGTCAACTACCCAAGGTTGCAAATCAAACTAGTGTCATTAAAGAGTGAAAAATCCTTTTGCACTCATATTACCAGGATCACTCCACTCACAACAGACCGAAATATGAGACAACATTAGATTGTAATCGAAGGTAGCCCGCCTTCTTTCACAACTCCTTTGGGATTCTGTGTAACGGGGGTCCCTTCGAGGATTTAGGAACTGAGTCGGGGAGTCAGGTATCCTTCCCACACAGCGTGCTGTCTACGACTATGTCCCCCCTGGTAATCTCTGTGATTTGAGGTATCTCTAGTGGCCAATACTTCTAGGTACTTACCTAAGGTGACTGGGATGGGTTGTCCTGGTACCTCAAACGGACGGACCTACTTTGTCTTCGTTTTTTGGGAGGTTGCTTGTCTTCACGGGAGTACTTGGCCCCTCAATCTGAGGTTCGAGCGAAGCTCAAAAGTAACTGTAACCGTACATTTCGCCATCCTTCTCTGTTACTCATTGAGAGACTGGTTTTCATCTCCAGTAATTGGTGTTTATCAGACAAGGTACTTTCACTTTGTTTGCTGATTGTCATTTTTTATGTATTTTTTCTTTTTAAGTACCTGAGTGCTATCGTTTTTGAAACTTAAAGAATATCACCTTAAAATTTATTTGGTAAAATATACCAGTCATTGTGACTACATCCGGCCCTCACCGTCAATCCAGATGGTTGTTAGGACTTCCTCCACTCACTGTGGAGAATCTGCCCAGATCCACTGACTCGGTTTCTTCATCTTCGAAGAATTAGTCTCCTAAATTGCACACAGTGTCTATGTGGACAGTCGACAATTTGTTTATTTGATTCAACAACGGCTAATATGAAATCCCCTGTTCTTCCTGAAGAAGAATTCCATTCCTAATTTCACTTGCAAGGCTGCAAGAGATTTCTGTTAGAAATCTTCTCATAATTGATGGAATCAATAGATGTTACTATTGAAAAAACAGATGAGTCCAAATTAATATCACATGGATCTTTTGATGCACTAATACTTCCACCTAAGCTAACCTTAACTGGCAACACCTACAAGGTCATCTCATCTTTAATAGTGTTGTGAATGACAATTTACTCTCAAACCTTCTGCCCTTATTATTATTTCACCATCAAAAGTTAGCCTTGCTATATTAGTTCCCTCATTCACATCACATTATTCTTTACATGAATTTTGTGCTGTGGTGATTTGATGAATTCCAGGTACTACTATCATAGAAATAGAATCCCTCTATTAATATTATGGAGCCAACATTGACTACAAATGCCATTCCTCTGCTGCTGAATGGTTCCACTGATATTCAACCACTGCTCCAGATAATCGATATTGGTTCTGTTGCATCATCAAAAACAACATCCTCACACTTTTGCATTACTCTATCTGATGGAACACATCAACACAAGACTTTGCTACCATCAACATATAACCAACAAGTTGCATATGAAGACATTCAAATTGGCTTAATAATTCTACTTAAAAAAGCAGCTTGCACGGTGCTTCAAACCTCCTCGTAAGGCCCAACATTTGAATTTACCCTTTTCTATTTTTTGTCTTCTATACGCTTCCTCCATTACATAGAAAAAAAAAAACAAAATCTTCATTAATTCATTTCTCGTTTGTTTACATATGGTCCATCCGAGTGGTTGATCTTGAAGTTGTGATGCGCTCAGCATCATTGACGAAGGAATCATCAACACTGCTACATGCAAAGGCAGGTACATCCCAAGTTAGCTCTTCATCAACAACAGATACCTTGCCCTTTGTAGTTACTCCACCAATTACAGCAACAACTACAACAATTCCATTCACGACACTCAATCCTGCTCAAAAATATTGGTCAATCCAAGGTAGAGCATCTGCAAAAACATCATTAAAGACTTACAACAATGTACGAGGGTCAGGAAAAGTTTTTGGGTTTAACCTTATCAATCGTGATAAGGAAGAGATCCACCTTTCTGCATTTGCTGAATTGGCTGAATCTCTTTACAGTCTAATTCAAGTTGGGCAGCTATACATTGTTTCAAATGGCACAATTAAAGAAGCAAATCCAAACTACAACCACCTCAAGAACAAATGGGAAATTTACTTGTTTGTTGCTTCCACTATCAATCCATGTCCCATAGATGATCCAGTGTTTCCTTACCAGAGCTTTCACTTCAAGACTATTGCTGAAATAAAAAGTGCAAGTCCAAATACGAATGTGGATGTCATTGGTGTTGTTACTTCCACCTCACCTGCATCAACAATTTGATGAAAAGACGGAAGTGAAACATTAAGGAGAACACTCATATTAAAAGACAAGTCTGGTTTTATCATTGATGTAACATTATGGGGAGACCATTGTGGCTCTATAGGACAAAACCTTGCTGAATTCTACTCTTTAGACAACCCACCAATCCTTGCAATCAAAGGAGGTCGTGTCTCTGAATTTAATGGCACCACAATAGGGATGATATCAACAAGCACTCTCATCATAAATCCACAGGTTGAAGAAACTCATCAACTACATGCATGGTTCCGTGAAATAGGTTATAGCTCTTCTTCTCCATCTTTGAGTAGAAACTATGGTGTTGCTTCGAAACGTGCCCTACCACGAAAGAGGTTTCATGAAATTGCTGGCATGCAAACCTCCGATAAAGCAATATGGGTTTCAGTTCGTGCAACAATAACTGCTCTTCACATGGACGACTTCTACTTTCTAGCATGTCCATTAGATTTCAATGGCAAACAATGCATGAAGAAGGTTGTGGAGCATTCTAACAATCTTTGGCATTGTTCAAAATGTAACGGCGACTTCCCATATTGTGACTATCGTTACAAACTTAAAATTGAGCTACATGACCACACCGGGCACCTGCAGAATGTCACAGCTTTCAATGATGCAGGAAACGAGCTCATGGGCATCAGGGCAAAAGACCTGTTCCTTCTTTTTATCGAACCAACTGATCTGCAGGAAATTTGTGGCCGAATTTCAGGACACCGCTTCCTGCTAACACTTTCCATTAAAGCAGATTACTTCAATGGTGTTCAACGCTTGCAACCAATACTGATAAATTCAGAAGAAATTCAATATGCCTCCGCATGCAAAGAAGTCCTCAATGACATTCAAGCAATGTCCACTTCAAAACGGCCTGTTGTTCGCCGCCTTTGAAAAGTTTTTTAGGGTCTCTTCAAACACTACTGTTTTTACATAAACAAACATTTCTGCACAACTCATTGTTTCATATTGTTGTAAATTACACCCATGTTATTGTGATGCACACTGTTGCTGCAAATACTCTCTTCTAGTTATTCCAAAATATGTATGTTTACCACTTTTCATTTTACATAATATAGATATCAACATATGTAAATACTTACTACATAATTTTCCCGTTCGTTGTTTACATGTCTATACATTGATCTCTTGCTTGCTAATCTATTCATGCTATCGTTCAAACTTGTTAAAAAAAGAAGAAGAAGGAGGTAGCAAAATCTTGGTTATCTTGCTCCTCTCCTCTCAATAATAGATGCCAGAATAACATATGATTTTATAGTACTCCTAATTGCATGTTTTTCCTTCTACCTAATCTACCTACATTCGCTGATGTTCAAATAAAAAAAAAAAAATTCTAAAACTTGTAATACATTCTCCAAATATGCAACACTCGTTTATGAAAATTAACACTAATTGTTTGTACTTGTTTAGATATTCCAAAAAACAATCAAAATGTAGACAAACACAAGCGTCGACGTCTTCTTTATGCACATCAAAAGGATACAATAAATGCACGGCGGTGACTACTTTATAAAAACCGCAACAACCCTACTACTTCCTCTACATCCCTTCCCACCTCAAATGCTCTCCCAACTATACAAACCAACCCATCTCACCTTCATCAAATCCAATATAACCCTCCCCTTAATGAAGAACACCGTCGCTTTCGAGAAAGGATTGATGAACTTTCTAGCATGCATGTTTGTACAATATGCAAAGAAGCATACCCAGGAAGGAAAACAAAGCTTTTACATGGTAGACTTTCTTGTTTTCATTGTGCATCATCTAAATCTACCAATTGCTTTTCTGAACTAAACAACATGAACCCTGGTGAACAACCCTATGTCCTTCAACAGTTAACACAAGTTGAAGAAATTCTCATTGCACGTGTAAACCCCATTCTACAAGTCACTCATGCTTGTGGTGGTCAATACAAATATAGTGGCCATACAATTAGCTTCCCTCAAGACATCACCACTATTGCCAAATACTTACCCCGAATGATTTCTGACTTAGACATCCTCATTGTGAAAAGGCAAAATCCATCTGAAAAGGCTTATGAATTCTTCGTTTGCAAATCACGTGTCCTTGCAGCCCTTGAATACAAAACAAAAAATGACCCTTACTACTGTGATGTTCAATTCAATTCATCTGCTATTTTTGCACTACCAGATCACCCTACCGATATTTCTTCTCTTCTCCATAATGTAACCACCTCCTCTTTTGAACCCCATCAAACCAATATTGATTCTACTTATGATACTGATGTCATGCTACCTCCATTAGAAATCCAACCCTCTTCTTTCGTTCCAATACTCCCAAATTCAAGTACTGAGCTTGAGCACATTTGTAATTATTTGCACTTGACCCATTCAAATTCAACAAGATCTATCGATTGGCCTCCAATATCTTTAACAACTATGAATGAATACAACACCATAGGCCTCTTTGCCATGGCATTCCCCACACTCTTCCCTACAGGCATTGCCATGATCATGCAACCAAGACTTACAAAAGTTGAGATGCATTAATATGCTTTACACTTGCTGCACTACCATGATAACCGATTTGGCCAACACCCAAGATTCCGCTATTATCTTTATAACATTCTAATGCGCCATCTTAGCCAAACTACTGCTAGTGTTTTTGTGAAAAATTACATTGAGAACAACTTGCCAACAACGGTTTCAGACCTACGACAATGTCTTCGTGACTCTCCAGATTCAAGATTGCCAGAGCAAATAATGCAGTTCGGTTCAGCACTACGGGGAACATGGTCTTTCTGGAATAGACGACGATCTGAGATGACTTACATGATCATGCAAATAGGAAGTCCGACATTCTTTTTCACTCTCAGTGCAGCTGATACTAAATGGCATGACTTGCACATGATCATGCTTGACAGTGTTCCTTCCAATTCAGTCAACCACTTCCAATGGAAAATCCAAAACATAATTAAGAACCCACATCTAACAGCCCAATATATGCATTGCAGATTTACAGTTTTTCTCGAAGAAATCCTGCAAAAAGGCCTCCATGCAGTAGACTATTGGTGCAGGTATTTTCTAATATCCATTTCCTTCTACATTAATTTTCTACATTGCATATATATGTTTTAACAAGATTTTACCTTCATATTATATTCAGATACGAATGGAAACATAGAGGATTGACACACATTCATGTCTTCCTCTGGCTGCAAAATGCACCAAACATGGACACAATTGACTGGAAAAATGCATTAGAAATTGCTAATGCACAGAAATATTTCGACCACTACGTAACAGCCTGGAATCCACATCAAGCAGAACACTGAAATATTCCGCATCACCAATCAACAATTCATAACCCATGTCTTCTTGACACAGCATCAATATTCACATCCAATCAGTTTGAAGACTATACAGAGCTTGTCAACTGCATTCAACGTCATACAAAGTGTCATGAGTCTTCTTATCTTCGCAAGAAAGACAATGTACTTAGCTGCCGGTATGAAGTACCATGGGAGTTGAAGTCCACATCTTCACTTTTCATTGATGATAAAGGTCATAAAATCTATGTCCCTGCACGCAATGATGAAAGATTGAATATTCACAATGCCGATCTACTCTCTATTTGGAGAGCAAATGTTGATTTCCAACCAGTGCTTTCTCGCCATGCTGTGTTAAAATATATTTCAAAATATGCATCAAAATCAGAAACAAGATTTGAGAGCTACCATCAAATGCTATCACGACTATCACAAAGCGCCATTCTAGAAGCACCTGTTGTTGTCGTTATTCGAAAACTCCTTACAGAAACCATTGCAGATAGAGACATTGGAGCACAAGAAATATGCCATATGTTGCAAAAGCTACCTCTTTCTCTCAGCAGCCGTACATTTCAGTCTTTGAATGTCAACAAGACCATTTTCAAACGTGTTTCACAAGATACTGAGAACCCTGGTTTGACACCAAACTTTATCCTTGCATACATGAACAAGCATGTCTCATTGGAATCACTGCCCCTCCTTGAAGCTTCACGCTCATGGTCATATTCTTCCCAGCGGAAAAGAAATCAATGGAAACACATATTCCCACCAATGATTGTACATGTATTGCCCCGTTACGATGTCATTCCTTCCTCTGATGATCCTTCTTATGCCACTTTTTGCTGGAGTGAATTACTATTGTATTTCCCCTTCTGAACACTCCCCAATGATATTGGTTCAACTGATGCAGAAATTATTGCACACTGGAAACAAAAAAAGGGTACATATACACCATGGCATGTCCATCGTGAAATTGAAAACCCACAAACCCCACATACTGAAGATCAAACTACCCCCGACATCCCTCTTGATTCCATGCAGATGAATGAATGGCAAATCCTCTCTCAGCTTCACCCAGGTTACAATATTTCAATTGATGACCTTGACATGATGGGCTACCATGACTTCGATGCCAACCACAATTGGTCACATAATACTATCCCTCCCCACTTGCAAGAAACTGCCATAAATTTCGTTGAATTCAACCGCTCAACAATTCAAAACCAACATCATTCTTTTTTCAACCTTCCCCAAGATCACGCATTATCTCCTACCCAAAGCATAGCCTTCACCACTATTTTTTCACACTTTAAAACCCCTTCGCCAAAACCCCCACGAAAAATCATCATACAAGGAACAGCTGGGACAGGAAAATCCCATTTGATTAAATGTCTACACCATGCATTTGTGGAAAACTCACCAGCAAACAAAAACCCTTTGTTGTTACTTGCATCAACAGGCATTGCAGCTTTCAACATAAATGCCTCACAATTCACTCCGCCCTTCTTATCCCTATCCAAACAATGCATCCTCTTGAAGGCCAACCACTCCTACAACTGCAAGAGTAACTCCGTCATGTAGGGTACATTCTCATTGATGAAATGAGCTTCATTGGTCCAAAAATGCTTACTCGCATTGACGATTGTCTAAGAGAGGCATTCCCTCTTCATCGAAATGCACCATTTGGTAATCGCTCAATTATCCTTGTCGGAGACTTAGGCCAGCTACCCCCTGTAAAAGACATTCCTTTATACGCTGGGACATCGCGTGGAACTGCACTTTGGCACAGCTTCGAAATATTCATAACACTTTCAACCGTTTTTCTTCGACAAGGAGATAGCCCAGGGCAGATTGCTTTTCGACAAATACTCACAGATCTCAGAAATGGAATATCTACACTTGAAGATTGGAAACACCTAATGTCAAGAAAAAGTTCGTCTCTTACACATGAAGAGCAATGCACATTTGAAGAATCCATGCACCTATATGCAACAAACAACTCAGTTGTTTTCCATAATAAGGAAATGCTTAAAAAATTGAACATCCCAGTAGCAGTTTGCTCTGCAGAACAACAAAGGCAGAAAACTCCTACTACAACAGAAGATGAGCATTTGCCTGCAAAATTTCTCTTATGCAATGAAAAAAAGGTTATGCTCACCAGCAACTTATGGGTACATGCAGGCCTCGTCAATGGCACACTTGGGAAGGTCATCTCAATATTTTATTCTATTGGTTCAAAGCCCCCAGAATTACCATCCTTCGTGGTTGTCGACTTTATACAATACAAAGGAACACCATGGGACATTTCACACCCAACATATGTACCCATTTCTCCCATCAAAAGGGGTGCATGCCATCAAATACCACTTCAAATGGCATGGGCTTTAACGATACACAAGTCACAAGGAATGACATTAGACAAAGCAACAATAGACATCAGCACCAAAGAATGACAAGGGCTAACGTTCACTGCAATTTCAAGAGTGCGGTCATTGGTAGACATTCAAATCAATCCAGCATTCCCATTCTCACGGATTGCACAAATGCACGAGAATCCATATCTTAAGCGTAGACAACAAGAGGAATCATTGCTTGCATCAAAATCTATGCAGGAGAATATACTCTAGCCAATCGTACAACCTGTTTTCCATAATTACCCACATGGTAAACACCACTTGTTGCAATAACCAAATTTCACATACATTTGCTTTCTATTACATTTAACCTCATATGGTTTTATATTAGTTTGAAATCGTTTATTTTATTTCAAATATTCAAACAAAATATTTCCCGCCAAGAACAGCAAGGTCTAGCATTCACTACAATTTAGAAATTTTTTTAAAAAATTATTTATTTTACTTCAGCGCTTTAAAAAACATGCTTTCGTCAAACACATCCATTTTCACTTACAATGTTCTGTTTTTTGATGGAAACAGGTATGAATACATGCTATTTATGATTGTTGTATGAGTATTTCCAAGAAATTTAGCATCCTGCCCCAACAAACATTGCCTCTTTACCGTTTGCGTCCAACCATTGAATTGTTAAGAAGGTAAAAGAAATACTTAAGATAACAATTCACATCCATGAAAGTGACACACACAGGAAAATGCAGCGTCAATTGCAGGAACAACTCTGTTGCCTATGCCATGCCCCATCATGCATATATGATTAGCTTCTCATTGTCAATTACATCTATATGTAATAGAATGCTCTTATTGTACATATGTTTAGAAGGCAAAGAATAATTTCATTATATATATGTTTAGTTATTACCTACCAAACATGTCTCTATGTGTAGACCATATGTAAAATTTCAAAAAATACATTGCAAAGCATGTACCTATCTCCTGTATATTTGCTTGTAATAAACGCACAATACCAAGTAAAATATTTAGAAGTATTCAAGTGTAATAAGTCTAGTATGTTCCACCAGACATGATGCATAGTTATGGAGTTTCATAAGTGTTTCTGTACCTACACTTTTAATAAAAAACTTAGTTTACGTAGATTTGGCCTTTTGAGTGTGGTTTCTATTGTTCATGGAATGCCATATGTTATGCTACTCACGTTAAGTTATATTTCTTTTTTTGTTTTCAAAAATGTTATATAGGAATATGTATACCTTACATGGGCTTCTGCAATGACATTTATAGAGTGGTTAGTTGTTTGTTTTTAAATTAGAATACATTTACATGAAATTTTCAAATTCTCTTCTTTTTTGTTTCAATCATGTCAACATTTTTAACTACATGTGAATGAATAGAAAGTCTTGTGGTTTTATTTAAGTATTTCTGCTTTGACATGCTGCTTTGTAATAAACTGTACAATATCAATAGCAGTTGAGAAGGAGGCCCAACCTTTTATAAAAATTCAACAATTCCAACTTCATAAATCTATCGGCCTCTCTTTGTACCTTTTGGGACAATTGCTAGTTTTATATATTTTGTTTTATGTTTTTTTTATATATTTTGGGTTTTCACTTATATATTTATTTATTTTAATAACCATAACCCAACAATGTTTTTTTTCTCTTGTGCAGGTCTAGAAGGCCACTGGAGGAATGCCAAGTGTCAAGCTGCCATGTGGGTTCCATGTGCTGACTGGGATGCCATGTGGCGCCTTGTGGGCCCCATTTTTCCTCTGCCATACCAATCTTTGAGGGGCTCTATCTTTTGCATATGAGCTCAATTTGACGAACCATTCACGTCATCGCGGTCAGGAAGACGAGCCCTTTCAATTGATGCCATCAACTACTGCTTTCTGCCATTTTGAATTTCGAGCCTGTATCCATCCCCTTGGTGTCTCGAGATCCTCCTGGATCAC
>APFE030337665.1:0-11719 GCA_000404065.3 Pinus taeda | reverse complement strand
TGCTCTTGTTTGAGGATTTGGCAGAGAAAGCACCTGAGAAGGACATTTATCCTAATTCATATGAAAACATAAAAAATGATGACTTTTGAAGACATAGTGCAATAAAGCAAATTTTGAATTAATCTTTTTTGTTTATCATTCAGATGTGAAACAGAGATGATATAATAAGCAAAGAAAACTTTAAAACATAAGTTATAGAGGACTTAGTGATCCATTGTTTGCTTCAAGAAATCTGTGAAAAGTCCCATGCATCAATTCTTTGTCTAGCAAGCCATGTGAAAATTTGATCCAATCAGCACTTTATTCCAAAAAATTAGTGTTACAACAATGTATATGAATCCACACCTAATACTCCAATTGAGGGAGTATTTATACAAAATATTTTACACAAAATATCTCATAACAGAGTGAGATATATTCTAGTGATGACAAATCATTTTTACAATAAAATAGAGACAACTAGTCTCGAAGATAGGAAAAAAGCAAACAGATGATGTGTTGTTCCTATTTGTGCTGGGTGTGCTGGAGGCAGGCCCTTTTTATTTGGCTTGCTGCTGTAACTTCGTGCTCGCTTCCGTATTTGACTAATACTATTTATTTATTTTGATACTCTTCGACCTATTTTGACCACTGTTTGCCTTTATTCATCTCTGTTTATCTTAGTTGGTAAATAGCCCAAAATTTACCTTTTACCAAAGGTAACTTTACAAAATTTCTAACATATCTTCCCACCATTTCTGTTCTAGCAATTTATGTTTCTGAAGTTTCCTTAAAGTTTCATCAGTCTCTGTATATATGAAAAAATTAAGCTGGATGGTGAATAGATTCTTTACCTCATGCTCAATGTAGAATAAGTTCTCCAAGCTGTCATAGAGAACTTGGCATGTGGGGAGTGCTTTTACTCCTGAAGCACTTGTTGATGAACTAGCTTGATCAGCAGCATATTTATTCAATTTATGTACATAATCTATGTGTTTCATCAGTCGGTCATTACTTCCTAAAGGACTTGTAGACCTTTATTCTGCAAAACTGTGAACTTTTCTATGAAATAATTAATCTCTACTTACATATCCTGGCATCTCCTTTCCAAATTTTGCATCAAAGCTCTCTTGGTTAGAACTCTCTTGATTTCAAGAATGGTGTCTGTCCTATCTGTGATTTCCAGTGCTTCCAGTTGTTCACTGGTCTTGGTGTTCAAAAAATGTATAAGCTGGTTGGCTTGTTCAGGCATCTGTCCCAACAAAGCTCTTGTCTTTTGAATTTCCACTTGGGCTGCTCTTATTAAGTGAATCTATTCATAAATAACTTGGATAGATGGCCAAACATTATTAAGGGATTGATTGATGTTGGCCCAAAGAATTCCTTTGATTTATGTGAGAGGTTTATCCAGAGTGAGATCCTTTTCTAATGTTCTCACTTCATTCTCTAATGCTTTAACCTCCCTTATTTTTTCTGCAACATTTATTTTGGATTTCTCATAATTCTTTTCTACTTTTGCCAATTTTTCCTCTACTTGTTTCAATTCTAACACTTGGAGTCTCAATTCTTCCATGTCTTTTATCAATTCTTTTGTGCTCATATTAGTACCGCTACCTGGTGCTGTTGTTGTTGTTGTTGTACCAGTGATTATCTCTATTGTGGCTGCTGGTACATTGGGAGCCAATGTTGTTCCAAGTGTGGAGGGGGCTACAGTTGAGACTATGGGGATTACCTCGGGAGGCTGGGAGGTTGACTCTCCCTGCTTTTCCTTTAGTGCTTTTTACAATGCCTGCTTTGTATCATTCAATATTTCATTAAGCTTCATGAGCAGGTCCATCATCTCCTCTTCAGATTTCTATTGTACGACTTTTGTAGTCTGTGGATGCATGAAAGGAGGCAGTTTCAGTTGTTTCCTCAGGGCAGTAGTGTCCTCTTCTTTCTTCTTCATTAGTTCCTTTATGCCTTTAGCATCTTTGGGATCATGTCCCAGTTCAATGATGATCTCTTCTAAAGATTTTATCCTGTTGTCCTTGGCCAGAGAAGAGGCCTTCTCCAGATGTAATTGAGTAGAGGTATTGTCCAAGGAGTTTTGTAATTTATGGGCCAACATTGCTTTATCAGCCAGTGTGGAGTAGACCATCTCTTCAGTATATTTATGAAGCTCAATCTGGTCCATAGGATGAATATCCTTGGCTAAGACCTCAAAATTTGCCCTGATGTAATCAGCTACTAACTGTGGTTGTTGCACATTGGGCTTAAAGTAACTCATTATAATTTTGTCTTCTTTAATGTCATAGGCTGACACTAATCTCTACTGGTTTGTGGGGGCCATCTTAAGATACTGGTTGTAAATTTGAAGCCTCAGTGGGTCGTTCCTAGCCTTTATCTCTCATAATGTCCTTTTGATGTCTGAGCCCTGTTTACTTTGTGGCCTAGTGGATGAAACTTCTACACTGTTCTGCCTTTCTAGCTCCTGCCTATGTGAGCTAGTTGATGTTTCTATCACTTGGGAAGTCCGTTGACTGACTAAAGTCTCACCTCTTAGACTGTCAGTAGTTTCTTCAATGACTTCCTCTTCTAACAGAGGAGTCAATCTTTATCTTTTTGCTCCTAGTTGTTCAGCAGGTCCACTAATAGGTGTGGGGTCTTCTTTCTTTCTCTTCTTGCTTCTTTCCTCATTTAGAGGAGTTCGTAGTGTTGGAACTTCTGGTGCTTTAGTTTGGGCTGGAGGAATTTTCCCCTGACTCTGTTCTTTTGACATTGCTAGCTAATTTGTCATTGTAGGCTGCTCTATGGTCTCTACTTCTTTGCCCTCTGAAGTCCCTATGACTGATGTGCTGGTTTTTTGTGGAGGCTGCTAAGAAGTTCCAGCAGAAGATGTTCCAACTCCTGATTATTGAGGCAACTTGAAAGACACCTGTCCAAAAGAGTCCAGGTCAAGGGTTTTTTCAAGATCTTTCACAGCTTTTTCCATCTTTTCCTATTCACTAATTTCTTCTATTAAGGTCCCTTCTATCCATTCATCTTGATTTATATACTGTTCAATTTCTGGGATCCTATGATCTACATAAACTGATAGCCTGTTCCTTACTTTTCTGTCACTTATAAAACTATTTGGGTCATATGGCACCCACCAAAAACTTTTCTTCAATTTAAGGTGGTCTCCTAAAATCTTCTCAGCTTCTTACTAGGCATCTCTAGAATGGATGACATAAGGGCGTAACTGGTTTTGATTCTTAACTGAACCTTCTTCTTTGCATTGCAAAAATGGTCTAAATCTGCCTTTATGATCTGTCTAAAATATTCTAGTGCAAATAATATCATGGGCACATATTTAGGAAGCTTGAAATGGCAAAGTTCACACCCATATATTCTAATTTCTGTGTGATTTTGGTACATGTACCAGTCACCTACCTTGTATTTTTTTCAGAGCTGCAGAATCTTTTTCATGTCACCAGAGATTCTAGGAGCGGTAGCTCCTATCAACAGAGTGGATGCTGAATGTACAAATAAGTCAATGAACTCATCATAGGTATAAGGGCACTCATAGGTATTATGGAAGACTTAGGTCCAAAAGATCATAGACCTTCAATTTCCCTTTGAGTCCAACCTCCTGATGGGGAAAGAAATGTTGTCTGGATGATGATATAACAGAAGGTGGTATATGAAAGATTTGTACTTGAAGACTCCTTCTCTATCCAAATTCAGGAATTGATCATGGATTTTGTTGGCAATGAGAGTGGCATAGTCATATTTGACAGCAAGGGACTATCCTGGAGTAAATATTGATAGTAGAACTAGGGTGATGTCATCAAAAAATTCACTGGACCTAAATCCCAAGATCAGGGATATCATGTCAATAATGAGTTTTCCAGTTTCAGTGAACCAGGCATGCAAATAGGGAGGTGGGCCTTAGGCTTGGTGGTGTGGTTTCATGAACATCTGAGCAATACGGGTTATCTCTGAGTTGGGCAATTGAGAATCGTTTTCAAGTAGATACCCTATGGAAAGATGAGCAAGGGGCTCAGTGGAGTGGAACTGTATCATTTCATTAATAGACTCAGCAATTATGTGAAAAGGAACAGTTTGGGATGGGGACATGACTGCTCTATGGACAGGGTCATAGTTGGCACAACACTGATGAATGATGTCTAGGAAAGCATGGACTGAAGGGAGGAAATACATGGGAAGATTGGATTTCCATATTCCAAAAATATCAGTGTTGTTTAGATGACTATCCCTGACTTGGCAGAAGGCTTGGAGATGGTTCATGTCACCAGATAAATCTTTTATTTGGAAATCTTTGTCGGCAAAGGGTAAATAGTCTATGTCTTTATGAGGTGCATTCATAGGCATGACATTCAGGGCTATGGGGGCTTCCATATTTGGTTCTTGTGTATTCAAACTAGAATTTGGGCTTTTCGTGGAAAGGATGGACTTAAATAGTAGTTTTGGTGTCTCTTTATAGTAGCTATGAACTCTTTTTGCTTGACTTTGGATTTTCAGTAGAATTCTTAGTGAAAAAACTGAAATTGCAGGGTTGCTGAGTGAATTGGGTAAATACTTGGATTTAAGGAGACGAACCGTGTAATTTGCAGGCTGAGTGACGAACTGTAGAGCTCAACGCTGGAATTTCTTGGCTGGGTGGTGGACTAAATGCTCGTATAGTCGTTTGGACGTATTTTGCATGGAACACAGTTTGTAGGGAAAAATGGTGAAAACGACCTTTTCTCATTGTTTTAACGAAATTGTTTTGGCGGGTATTTTTTGGCATTTATTAGGAGAATGACATCAGAGTGATGGGACATCTTGTTGTTAGTAGAGGGTGGTAAGTGGTTTTACCCTGCACCGCTTTTGGGGTTAAGTGGTATCGAGCAGAGGACTAGCGAGCATATGGAGCGGATGACGCGTGGCTTTGGTACGGGTGGAAAACTACTAGGCGATTGTGACTTAAAGCGCGGTAGGAAGGGTGGTTGCAATATGATCGTCAACCATCAAAGGAAAAGGTCGAGATCAAACGGCCGATGGGCTCGGGAGATGGCAGAGAGTTATGAATGTGGTCCCAAGATAATTAACGAAGATTTAATTGTATCGGGCGCATTTTTATTGGTTAGGGGGGCTGGTTATTAATTAACTGGGTCGTTAATTAATTCCTTTATAGCACGACGAGGAAGGTTATTATCAACTTCAAATAAGTTTAATAATCTTTGTTTTGCATTATAACTATGGTTATAACTAACCGGGGGGCGGGGTATATAGTAATGCGGGGGTTTTATTTAATTACATAATATAGGAAGGGTAATATTTTTTGGGATTTATATAATAAGTGTTTGCAGTTAATATGAATAAATATAATGAACAAGCACTAAGTTTAAATGTTAGGAATTTCACATAGAAACTTAGGCTAACGCGAAAAAGAGGGGTTTTTAAGTGATGGTGTGCATTTCCTAAGAAAAATAGGCTTTTTACTTAGGCAAACTTTACGAAATGAGATGAAATGAATGATGGATGGATCACTTATGAGTACTTAGGTTTTTAGTTCATTAGGCCGAGGCTCCGGTCCCTCCAGAAGTTAGAGAAATGCTCCGAGCCCCTTTGACTTTCAAAGACCTTAGTACTTTTTAAGGGGAATTAGTGAAATTTTTAGGGGAAATGTGAAATGGAAGTCAGTCATTTAACCTTGCCTTGCTTGAACTGCATCATGTAAAGTGTATGCCTTGTACTTGTGATAAAAGTAAAGAGTCAACTCATTTGGAAGCATTTTTCATCACAAGTATCATTCTGCAACATCATCTGCCTAGCCTAGTTACTTTAGCCTAGCATTTTTTCTTCTTTATTTAGGTTCACTTAGACTGGCAAACCCTTATCAATCTTCTTTTCTTTTACATGGCAAGCCTCCCGAAGTCTGCACTTATTACATCCAAGGGCTCAGATTACACTGTTGAGCTCCTTTTTATTTACTCTACCTATCTACTTATCTGCCAAGATTACACTGTTTGGTCAGATATTTATTCTCTATCTAAAACATGAAATTGAAAGATGAATGAGCCAAGTTTAAATAGTTTGACCCTTCATCAATTGTGGCATAAGTTTGACAAGCTGCACACAATTTTCTTATTATAGAAAATGAAATAGTAGTGGTATTTAGACTTGCACACTTTCCTAGTCTTCTTTTGTTTGGGGTTCATTTCTTTCACTTTTTTGACCATTTTATTCTTTTTACCCTTCGATTTTTTATACTCTCTTTACATTTTTTAAATTCTTTGATTTTTTGAAAATATGGAAAACCTTTGCAACAAGAAAAGGTATGAACATATTATATAGCTCATCAAGTCAATCATGAAATATGATGCCTATTGGTATAGGAGCATAACATAAAGTTTGTAACCCGTAAGAAAAATGCCAATTTGTTAGGTCTTGATTTGTCTTCAAGAATTAGTTAGCATTAGATAAAATGGTGAGCTATCTCCAACATTTATGTCATAATTTTTTTCTTTAAAATATTTATTAGTTTTGAGGATGTCCTAGGCATTGATTCTTTAAGTTAAGAACTATCTCCATGGAATGACATGTACATCATGTTTTATTTTAAGGTTCGATAGTATGAAAATATTTATAATTATTAAATTATATATATATATATATATATATACACACACACACATAATTCATTGATTTATCTTATAGTCAAGACTTGATGGCTAACCATCCACATTACATCAGAAATTGAATCTCATAAGAATTGAGATGGGACTCTTGGAAAAATCTTCGAGAAGAAACTCTTGATCTGACATGGTAAGTGTACAAACTATGTGAATTGTTATATCCCCTATATTCTCTTTAAACACCTAGCATAATAAATGTTAATAAATGACACGCAGACATGGTTCCTCACCCCATATGTTGTCATCCAATCAACAAATATAAACGAAATTAGTTTTATATGATGAGATCAATGACCCCATTTTGGAAAAAAAATTGGACAATTGGATTTGAATAGCAATGAGGGGGCCTCATGACATTGATTGGAGGGTAGGGGCTCAATACGTTAGTCAGGGATAGGGGCTATCCCAATTTCACCTACTGGTTCTTCCCCTCTCATTGAAGGACCACTATTTTCCCAGCCATATCAACGATATGTGGCGGGTATGATCCCATTTGGAATATCATGAAGAGGGCGTTCTGTTATCATGGTTCCTCCTGCTAGAGATGCCCCTCCCATCGAATGGAATCTATCTGCTTGACTAAATCAATAGTATGCAGGGTTATGGTCTCGTTTAGCATACAAAGAGGGAGGGGTCTCGTTATCGCAAGGTAAAACAAATCTAGTGTGTGTTAGATTTGTTTCTAGCACAAAAAGAGGCATTGCAAAGTAAATAAAATATAGTGCACATTATATTTGTTTTTAGCACCATTATAAGCATTGGACAATAAAAAAAATACAACATGCACTAGATTTGTTCTGGCATAAAAGAAAGTATCATATAGTAAAATAGAATTAGTGCACACTATAATTATTTGTAACACAATTAATAGTAGTGGACGGTAAAAAAAATCTAGATTTGTTTCTAGCACAAAAAAAAAGCATTGCATTGTAAATAAATCTAGTGTGTGGTAACTTTGTTTCTAACAAAAACATATAAATCTTAAGGTAAAACAATTCTAGTGTGAGGAAAAACACAAATAAAATCATTGCAAGGTAAACCAAAAGCACAAACACGATTTGTACGATAAATAGATATAACATGCACTAGATTTGTTTCTAGCACACAAACACAAGCACTAGAGGTTAAAACAAATATAATTCCCACTTGATTTATTTCTAACACAATCACAAGCATTGTTGTATTTTTCTTTACTTTTTTTTGTAAATGCATGGTCTGTTCTTGTTCAAATATGTGCTTGCTAGGCACTATATAGGTAAAGATTATTGTTATATCCTTTTTTAGTTTATTTGTAAATGGATGATCTATAGTCACCTTAGATATAAAAGGTATCTTTATCATTGGGAATTCCCCCCCACATTATTCAGATAACTGTATGCATAATGTCTGTGTTAGGTTTATCATATGTTTAATCCCTACTTTAGCAATCAATATATGGCATGATTTTTTTTGCAATGTATTTTATATGCAAAGTCCTCTTAAATATGTACTCCTTTTTTCTGGTAATAGAAAAGGATGGCTTTTTTCCCCTGGAAAAAAAAGGAGAGAAATCAATTTCACTAATATCAATATGAGTAAGGTCACACTTTTCTTCATCAATGCAACTATCTAATGATACTCAAATCTATAATTTTTGAGGACCTGGAGTTTAACATCCCTATGTATCCATCCTATATAGTATGTCCTCACATATGTAAGGTAGTGAGTCTTAACATTGGAACTAAAGTTTTTAAATATATTTGAGAATAAAAATGAGAATTGTCTAGCAATTATAATACTATAACTTTTATTTGGTAGAAAAATCTCTAGAATGACTTCCAAATATCAATTTTAACAACAAACATACCGACTATCTTAGATATAAATATAATGTATGATTCAGTTAGGGCTTCTAAAAATCTTATGTAGCATCAATTCTAAACATTATTTTATTTTCCAAAGGACCATGTTGTTGTTCTCCAACTTCTATAATTTTCTTATGAGCATTATTTGTACACATAGATTAATAATACAAGTTCCATTTACAAAGTTAAATGCAAACTTGGTTGTTTTATATGAGCGAATATTTATCATTCTATAAAGTTTCATTAGGGAGATATGTTTCAATAATTGCAAAATTCATACCCCAATATTCTAATTTTTTTCATCTATGTTACTTTTTTGAAATTCAAGTTCTAGCTAAAGTAAAAGAATTGCACTTTACAAGATTGAACCCTAATTACAAATTATAATTGAATTGTCAGAGAATCAATATGATTTCTAATAAAGGGATTATATTGACCTCTTAATTAAAGGTCATTTTATTATGATTGGAAAGGTTGAATCTATAGAGATCGAAACTTATTATGCTTAAGAAAGTGTTAATGTAGACTATGTCACAATTTTGATAATTGATGTCACTCAACCACATTTGATTCTAGAGGATGTTGATGAAGGGGGCATTCATATATGGAAGTTCATGGATTTTAGGCTCAAAATGTTAAATAAAAATATTGAAGCATGTGTTAAGTGTTATTGATAGTGTTGTAGTTTCCATTGTTATTTTCTTCTTCTTTTCATTTTTATCACAAAAAGAAATAAAAATAAAAAAAGAAGAAAAATCAAACCTTTGTTTAAAGGTGCGCTACGGGAAAACAATAAGTCTAAAGGTTAATTAAGGCTCAACCCCGCAGTTGACCATGACATGAGTATGGTTGACCACAACATGTGGCCTAGAATCATTGCGGGGGTTTGTTCTCAATGTAGTTCCTTTATATGCTTTACACCCGCAAAGTTCAAGAGAATTTTATTTGATTTTGTATAAATTAACTTGAACGGGTTTTGTTTTGGACATATGATGTGATGGTGTACCTACGAGAAGATCTAGGTTGTTGATTTGCAAGCCATCCAACGGTAATCACACAAGTCATCTAGAATGGTTTTGTTTCATAAATCTGATGTGAAGGTCTATTTGTGAGAAGATGTCGGCCATTGATTGACAAGCCACTGATCCAACGGCAATCAAGCGATAACGTTTCGGACGTGATAATTTATAAAATATAATTCAAGCTTGCTGAAGTCTAGGTTGATCATAGATGCCCATTCAAAAATATGGGATCCAATGGATATTGGGCAAAGAAATGATCAGGTTTTAGCACTAAAGCTGGACCCGATAGATTATAAATTGGTGATATATATTTCCCATCGGGTTCGTATGGGATTCAATGGAGCATTGAATAAGCAGACTCGATAGGATTTATTCAAATGATTTTAAAATCTCGTGAGGCCTGAAATATCAAACCGTTGATTGAGCGAATGATTGAACGACTCACATACAACAAAGGCATACCCGATGGGTTTACGAATCAAATTGTTAAATCTCTTTAGTTCCAAGGCAAACTAATGTTTCGCGTAAAATAGCCAATTCCGCTGTTTAAGTGAGACAATCAAAATTAGCAGTGGATGATTAAAACTTTAAAGGAAGGTGATTGGTCAGTTTTTCTTGTGTTTTGGCCAATCAAAATGTGCCTGATACATACGCAAGCCCAGGTTCACGCACGGGGTTTTGTCAAAGTTTATAATAATTAAAATGGTTTAATCATTATTAAAGCTTCTACAGAGAAACTCAGTAGTTGAACAATAGAGCCAAAAAGCTAGCAATTATCATTGTTGTCTAAATTTTGTTACTTCTTGTTATTCTATATTCTTTAGAAGGAGGTGTCTTTTACCCTCTGTGTAATGTTTTGTAATAATTTTTACTCTAGATAGTTAGGATGATAATTAAGTAGTTTGAAAGTTTTTGTGATCACCAACTGTCTTGTAATGTATAAAAAGAGGTAAATTTAGAAAGAAGGGGTTGGAATTTTGGAGAACCTGGAGGCTAAGATACTGAATTCTTGAGACAACTATTGATTAATGAAGAATCAGAAGTTTTTCATACGTTGTTGGGTATGATTTTGTGTCCTCTCTGATTATGTGTCATCTTATGTTTTCTTCCCTTGAGTATAGTAATAGAAGCTGCAAGTCTTTATTTGCCTATGTAAATAAAGTTAAATTCCTTAAAGAGCGCTCCTATACTTGAAGTTTCCATATCTGCAATTCTTTTAAGTTACAGATAGTAGTTTTTGTATAAAACAACATATTATCTATAACTTCTCCCAGTGTCATAGATAGTAGATCCCGTGTTAAACAACATATTGTCTATGACTAATTCAATCTTCCTTCATTCATCATTTGTACTCAACAATCAAATGGAATTCTGATGTTATCTTGTCATCTAATTATTGAGAATCAAGAACTAGATTTCCCAGGTCCTTCATTTGAGAACACAATATAAAATTAAGTGACAAACAAGTGACAATATTTGTAATTATTAATTTCTTAAGCACAATTTCTATACAGCTAGGATATTGGTTTCTTAAGGTACAACATTAATTGGCGTCGTTTCCGGGGAGGGAATACATGAGCATTTTTCCCTGGGTTTTCAATATTTTCCTCTGGCCTTTCAGTGAGGAGGAAATATTTAGCTGTTTTAAACAAAATCAATAACTTTGGCTCCAAGGAGACCCCATACAAGGTTATATACCTTACAGTAGAAAGTTAAAGCCCTTTAAAACCCCGAAAGACTAGTTTCCAAGAGGGTTAGAAGGCCTAAAACACCATTTACACCAACTCCTACACTATCTGCACCAGGCAACATTTCATGTCTTTCACATTTTTCTTTTATTGACTAAGAATCACCTTTTACATCCAATTCATTTCAAGAGCCCAACTGTTAAGAACAGTCTTCAGATTTTGTTTCTTTTTCAGTATCTACTATAGTTATTCAGCCTAAACCTATAACTATATTACCACCTTTGCACACTCCATTTACTCCTCAATCAGTTTCCACATCTTCTGGTAATCAAGGTTCAATAAATTTGGGAGCAAACATGGCATCTCCTACATTCTTGAAACCAACTCAAGAAAAGATGTAAAAGATAGATCAATGCCTTAGAATTCAGCCTCTTCGAGGGGGCAACCTCCTTTACATTACATAAATGAATAATTCTTCGATGATACAAATGAAAAGACCTCCTTTCTATATATAGGAGTCT
>APFE030337661.1:0-10328 GCA_000404065.3 Pinus taeda | reverse complement strand
CTTATCCTTGAGTGCCAATTTCCTCTGGTCACTACTGTTCTGGTAGAGGTCCTTCAATGTCTTCCACATTGAAAATGGAGTATCCTTCCCATGGAGACTCAAGACAATATGGTGTCAAACTCTCTCAAGGATGATCTGTCTCGCCTTCGCCACACACTTCTTCCACTCAGCCAACTCTTTTGCATTTGTTGAAGTTGGCTTTAGGATTTCTTGGTAAATGAATTCCTTCAAGCCATTTTCTTCTAATACAACCTCCATTCTATCTTTCCATGCTATTTAATTCGAGCTATCTTCCAAGGCATACTCGACTCTCAAGCCACAAAATGCCATCAACCAACCTTGAAATATGACATGAATTTGATTTGCACGTGCAACCCTGAACTTCAAATTTTGAATTCTCTTCTCAGTATACTATTCACAACTCTGATACCATGTGGAAAATTTCAACAAATCTAGCTCTGATACCATGTAGAAAATTTGATGGTAGGTTAACCTAATAATGCAATATAAATCAAAGTAGAATACTATAACCTACTTCTACTATCAATTTGCGGAAGCTTAAATATCAAGCTAAACAATATAACCAAAAGAAGAAGAATTTTAATAGCACAATATACATGAAAATACTTTGGGGAAAGCCTCAACTAAAAACCCCACACTATTGTATTATCTTTTTTTTTTAACACGATCGGATATTTTGTATTATAAAAACCACAGAAAAAAGACTGTTACATAGCTATTCGCCAGAATGATTGAGAGAAAGGAGAGTGGGTACGCAGACCCAAGAGCCTCGAGGCTGCAGTAGTGACAAAATGAGAAGAGGTGCGGGCTATATTGCCTTACAAAAAAGCCACCGAGGAGGCAGAATTTATAATTCATATGGAGTTTTTTGCGTGAGTGAGTAGTCCGGGATTGGCTCCTTTCGAGCCCCGCTGATCTTGGTGGATGCTTCTGCATGGGAACCCTGAGTGATGATTTTGAGCTGTTCCATGAGCTCTTCTAAGTGGGAGCAGCGATCTTTAAGGTTCTTTATCTCCTCCTTGTGCTTTTCCAGCTTCTTTCTTTTGGATCTGCTGTCCGAAGCATGATCTTCTTTCATATCAGTGATCTGGGAGCGAAGCCTGTTTATCATGAAGGTATGAGTTTTGCACATTGTGCAGTTTTGGCTGAAGAGACCATCAATATTAATGTTTGGGGCTTGTGGTGCTTGCTCGTTAGGTTGATCAGCCATGGTGGCAGGGGAAGATCGAAACTCTGAAGAAAGCTGCTGGATAATGGGTGATGAACTCTGAAAAGAAGAGAGATGGAGGGGACTCAGAGAGAAGAAGGGGACTGAAAATGAAGGGGGGGCAGAGAGCGAAGTTAAGCAGAAATCTGCGGGAGAGGGAGGGAGGGGATTACAGAGGGGGAACAAGGGAGAGGAGAGCCGAACTGGGGAGGCGCGGAGGGAAGCAGGGAAGCCCTTCCACCCTGAAGGAGAAGAGAGGAAGCACTTCAAAAACCACAGGCGGTTAGAAAGAACATAAACTGGAAATATAAGCGGAAAACAAAGCAGAATACCCCTCTTTTGAAGATGCTGATGAGGAGCGCGGAACACCACATACACACTGAGCTTGAGAGCGACAATGCAGAGAGAAATGGTTTCCTTATGGTGAGGAAGAAGCCAAGCCCGATACCAGCTATAAATAGCTCGCTGGACCCAATCACATGAATTTTCTGCAACTTGATATGAGATAGAGACGGCGTTTAAAAAATCCAGCGAGGTTGATTTAGCTCTGTACCGAATTCTGCTGAGAGGATGTCTTCGGGTGTGCCTTCTATCTTGTCTGGCTCTGATCTGAAGATAGAGAGGATTTTGAACTTCCACGTTTGTCCTTACCTGCTGTTGAGCGCTGGGAAAGATCTCGATTTGATTAGCTGTGGATTTGGTGCTATGATAGCCTGCCTGAGATGACTTCCAGGAGGTCCCGTGAACCAAGTGTGCCTGCCTGAGGTGACAGTGAGTATTGGAGAGCGTGTTCCAGCTAGGGAATGGGTTCTTCGTATTCCAACTCATTTTCTTTGACCCAGCCCATTCGTCGGTCTGCTGCCTTGTTTGCCTGTGTATCTGCTGCCTTGTTGTTTTCTCTGAGTATGTGCTTGTAAGTGACCCCTGAAATGCTCCTTGCATTATTAGTGATTCGATCCTTAATTCTGTTGAGGGAAGACTGGCGAAAGTCTCTATCTGAGCTCAGGGCAGAGATGATGATGGCTGAGTCTCCAAGGATCAGAAGATTTTGAAGACCCAGCTTCTTAGCAATGATAGTTCCTAGAAGGAGGCTATAAGCCTCTGCTTTATTGTTGGACATTATTCCTAGCCCCCATTCGAAATTGACCAGCGTTTTCCCCTGATGATCACTGATAATGCCTCCTGCCCCAGCTTTTCCTGGGTTATTCTTTGAGGCGCCATCAAAAAACAACGTCGGTCTGTTCTGTTTTTGGATCCAGCTTTCCACCTCTTGAGAAGTCCCTCTTAATTTCCAAGTTTTGTCTTCATGACTGATTCTGTTACTCTTGTTGTTGCTGGGTTTGATTTTGAATTTTGCCACCCATTCTTGGACTTTTTGATCTGAGTTTGCATAATCTGTTTGATTGATTCCATTTGTTTCTATTGTCTCTGATATGAGGGCCACAGTCTTGGCTATTGTTGTGTTGAGACTTGGTTTCTTATCATTGAAAATGCTTTTATTTCTGGTGTTCCATAACTGCCAGCAGAGATTTGAGGGGACGCTATTCCAAATTCTGAGAGCTTGGCTCTTTCCTTTTTTTACCTGGGGAAATAGACTTTTCCAGTTCTTTTGAAGGGTGCCCATCTGATTAGGAAGTTCCCCAGCGGGAAGAGGGTGGGCAATTTGGTTCCAGCATTGACGGGCGAAAGGACATTCTATGAAGAGGTGATCTCTAGTCTCTTCCGCGTTTTTGCACAAACAGCAGATGGAGGGACCCTGGATACCTTTCTTTCTAAGATTTTCAGCGGTGAGGATATTGCCATGGAGGAGGGTCCAGTTGAAGAACTTGACTTTGGGCAGACTGTCGATTCTCCAGATCACTTTGGAGAGAGGCCAGTTGTTAGAAGCTGAGGAATTCTGGAGGGTTTTATAACCGTCTTTCACAGTGTATTTTCCTCCAATGGGGTCCCACATGAATTTGTCTTCAGCGGTTTTGTTGATGGGAGCTAGGCCAGAGAGAGAATGCTTGAGCTCAGCCCAGGAGTTTACAAGGTTGGGGGGGGGGATCAGAGGCTTCCATCCCTTCCATTCATTTTGGTTCCATTGGGAGATGTCATATAGGGTATTTTGCTTGGCCTGTTCTAGCCATTGTTGAAGGGGCTTGAGGTTTGGCAGGGCTTCTCTGGCATCCGTTCCCATGATTCTATCATGCCAGATATTGATTTTTTCCCCATTTCCAGGGACTTTTGAGATCCAAGGCTTTGCTTGGGGAAGGGCCTTTTTGATTAGGTTCCAAACTGGAGTGCTGGGTCTCTCAATGAGATTTTCCTCGAGAATGTTGCTGTTGGCTCCATTTAAGTATTTTTTCTTGATAATTTCAATCCACCAGGCGCCTTTGTCATTGATGATCTTCCAGATCAGCTTGATCCCCATGGCTAGATTTGATAGTCTAGGAATTCTGATTCCCAACCCGCCTTTTTCCAATGGAAGGGTGACCTTGCTCCACTTGACTAGACTGAATTTTTTTGAGTCTTGCTTTCCTCCTTTCCAAAGGAAACTACGGATTATCAACTCCATATGTTTATGAGTGCTTGCTGGGGCCAGGGTAATGGCGAATTGATAAATTGGTAGAGCTGTTAGAACAGACTTTATGAGGATCGTTCTGCCTGCCAGATTCAGCCAATGCATGCCCCAGCTTTGTAGTTTGCTTCTCATATTTTCGATCAGCTTTGTCCATATCTGCGCTTTGACTTTTTCCTTGGCAAGAGGCAGCCCTAAGTATTTAAAGGAAGACCAATTTCCTTGAGCTGGGATCTCCATAATTCTGGAGATTCTCTGTGTGATGTGCCTGGGGACATTCCAGGTGTATATCATACACTTGCTGTTGTTTAATTTGCCGCCTGAGGCCTGAAGGAAAGTGTCCAACTCTTTTTTAAACCTACGGGCCATCAAGCTAGAGGCACCTCCGATTAGGAGGGTGTCATCCGCAAAGAGGGAGTGATTGATCCCTTTTGCGCCTCTAACAATGTCAATTCCAGTGATCTCTTTTGATTTTCTTTTATGCTCAAGTTGCTGGCTTAGGGTCTCCGCCATGAGGATGAAGAGGAAGGGGGAGAGAGGGCAGCCTTGACGAAGGCCTCTGGTGCTTTTAAAGGCGGTGCTGGGCCTGCCATTGACAAGAGGGGAGGTCCATATGCCGGAGATACATTCCATGACTCTGTTGGAGAAAAAATCAGAGATGCCAAACTTTTTCATAACTGCCTTCAGGAAGGCGTGGTTGACTCTGTCGAATGCATTGGCCATGTCTAGTTTTATAATCATTCCCTTTTCGTTTCTAGCCATGCTGCTATGAATGGCCTCCTGGATAAGGATCACATTGTCTGCAATTTGTCTGCCTGGAACGAAGCCTCCTTGGTTTTCTGAGATTATGGATGGCAGAATGGTTTTAAGTCTGTTAGCTAGAATTTTGGAGATGATCTTGTAAGAGACATTACACAGGGATATTGGACGGAATCTATCGAAGGTCTGGGGGTTGGGGTCTTTTGGGATGAGGGCGAGGTGGGAAGATTTTACACTGCTGCCCATTTTGCATTTTGAAAAAAAATTTCTGACCATTCTGATGTAGTCTGTTTTTATAATGTCCCAGTGAGATTTGAAGAAGGCAACAGTAAATCCATCCGGCCCGGGGGCTTTATCTGGTTGCATGCTTTGAAGGGACAGCTCGATCTCTTCCGCGGTGATAACCTTGTCTAGATGCGCTCCTTGTATTTCTGTTATCTTATTTTCTAGAGAGCTGAGGAAATCGTGATTTTCGGGAGTGTTTGGCTCAGCTGATAGCAATGAACGGAAGTGCCTAGAGGCAGCGTTCTTGATTTCATCCTGCTCAGTAATGATTCTGCCATCTTCAGAGATCTTGTCGATATTGTTTGTAGCCCTTCTGAGCTTTATATTATTATGAAAGAAAGTGGTATTTCTGTCTCCCGAGGAGAGCCACAGGCACCTTGATTTTTGCCTTTGTTCTTCTTCTTCCCTGCGATTTTGGATGTACAGCTCTTTTAGAAGGTTGCCTTCCTTGTTCTGGTCTTCTTCCGAGTCTTGTGTATCCTCTCTTTCATTGTGAAGCTGTTCAAGCCTCTGCTGAATTTCTATTTTTGTCCTGTTCTGGAGGGCTGCATTCTGTCGTGCCCAGTGTTTGATAGCAGTTCTGAGAATTTTAATTTTGGATTCCCAGATAAAATGAGGAGATCCCGATATTTCCGTGGCCCACTGCTCCTTTATCAGGTCTTTGAATCCTTCAATTTTATCCCATTCTTTGTTGTATTTAAATGGGATCGGGCCCGGATAAATCCCATTATCAAGCCTTAAAGCAACAGGTTTATGATCTGATGTATAACCCAGGATAATGGAGCTTTGAATTCTTTGGTAATCTGTTATTATTTTGTCTTGGGCCAGAATTCGATCAAGTCTCTCCTTGATGTTATTTTTCCCCGTCCTTCTGTTTGACCATGTGAACTTGCCGTTGTGGAGGGGTGTATCTATTAAGTTGTGGGCTTGGATGATGTCCTCCAGCGCCTCTCTTGCTGGGTCAGCATAGAAATTTCCTCCCAGCTTTTCTTGAGCATTTCTAATTAGATTTAAGTCACCCCCCATAAAAATTTTCTTTCCATGTGAGGCATTGAGATCCTCTGATATAGAATCCCAGCAAGAAGCTTTATCTCTGAAGTGAGGGGGGGCGTAGACATTGTAGACCGAGAAGTCTTCAGTTGTTTTTGTGTTTTGGAGGTCTGTTCTGATCCACCACCTGTTATGTGTGTGATCCTTGATCTGCCATTTTTTTTTATCCCAGAGAGTTCCAATCCCGCCAGATGCTCCTTCTGAGCTGATTGCTATTCCTTCGTAGTTCTTGATTTTTTTTAAATTTTCCTTGAAATCATTTTCAGAGGTTTTGGTCTCCTGGAGTAGGAGGAAGTCCGGTTTTTCTGATTTTACTAAGTCTCGGACTGCATTGACTTTTGAGGAGGAGCCCATCCCCCTACAGTTCCAAGAGACCAGAATCATCATTTAACTAATTTAGGGTGGGTCCCAGCTTTCTCCTTCATCTTTTCTCCGCTTCCTTTTGTCCTGTCTAGGAACGAATCCATTGGTTGTTGAGCTCCTGTGGCCATTTCTTTCGCTGCTGTCTCGTCTCTTATTTCTTTGTTTGACTTTCTTCCTGCTTTCCTGGGGGGGTCTGTGGATCCTATGTTTTCTTTGGACTTATTTCTTGTAAGAATTCTTCCGACTAGAGGAGGGGGAGGAGAGCTTAAGGGCGGGGAGGAGGGGGTTTCAGGAGGGCCTTTAGGGGAGGGAGGGGGGGAGGGAGGATCTTCAGCTGATAGGGATTCAAAGGGGTTGGAGGAGGAAGGGAAGGAGGAATCAGGTCTCGAGGGGCGAGAGGGAGAGGTCGAGGGGTTCAAGGGATTCTTCTGGGGGGGTTCAGGAGGGGGGTTGGCTTTCTTTCGTTTGACAGTTTCCCATTCTTCTTCTGTATTCTCGGCATTAGCATTGATTTCTATTGATTTATTTTTACTACATCTATTTGCAAAATGTCCATACTCGTGACATACCTTGCATTTGAATGGCAGCTGCTCGTAGTCCACTTGTTGGATGTGAACCCATTGGTCTACTTTTAGTTTGATAGCTTCCGGGAGGCCCTTCCCGAGGTCGACTTCCACGCAGATCCGAGCGCATGCATGCATGTTCTCCTTGGGTTCAGATCGATCAATGAATTTGCCAACCGCATTCCCAATAGCTTTGACTGATTCATCCCCCCAGCAGTGGAGAGGCAGGTGGGGGAGGCGAACCCAGACCGGGACAGCATTTGGGACGTCCATCTCGGGGTCAAAATCCGGCGTCCATCGATTGAGGTAGAGGCCTCTGGAGTCCATGAAGTAAGGACCATTTCGGAAGATCAGGTTACGGTCTTCCACTGATTCGAAGAGGAAGGTGAAAAAACCCCTCCCACAGAATCTGATCGCAATTTTCCCTTGAACCATTTGATTCCAGTTTCTTTCCACCCATCGAAGGACCGTGCGGGGGGAGGGCCATAGGCCTGTAAACTGGCCAACCAGGCCACGTTCAGATAGGGCAACTGCCGCTCGTCTCGGAAGAGCAGGAGGGAGCGAAACTTCTGGGATTTCATCTAGCTTTTTGACAAATTTCGAAACAGAGGGGCGGATTTTCTCCGAGGCATTTTCAGGGATGAGGGATGCAAAGGATTTCTCAAGATCCTGATGATCCAGAGAAGGAGAAGCCATGAAGGGTCAGCTGAGGAAGGCAGAGGGAGTCCGGAGGCGAGAAGGGCAGAGATCCCAGCGGGAAAGGAGGGCGGAGGAGGAACGCCCCGAAGCAAGATGAAAAGGGCAGGAGGCCCAGCGAGAAAGGAAGGCGGAAGAGGTCAGCCCAGCAGCCAGAGCTGCCAGGCGCAGGGCGGCGGAGATCAGCCCAGCAGCAGAGCTGCCAGGCGCAGCAGCCACGGGGGAGCAGAGGCTAGGTCATCCGGCGCGCAGGTTCAGCAGCGCGGGCTCAGCAGCGCGATAATCACCCATTTTGAGTTGTTATACATAAAGAATAAGATTAAAACATAGATCTCGTCCACTATTGTATTATCTTACAGGTGTAAATACATAGGAATTATACAAAGCCTTAGCTCTCACAGCTATCTAGCTGTTAGTACAATCCTCAAAGATGCTCACAGGCAATATTGGCTTCTCTCCAGCCTTCCTCTCTACCCTCTAAGCTCCTATTTCTTTGCATTGTTCCTTGTGGATGATTTTCTATTACCAAGTGGATGATCTCCCTCCAAAACTGCGCAATCCTCAAGGATAAATCCTTGACTGCATGCATGAGTATTCTCTTTGAGAAAACACATGCAAATGATAGTACATTGTCATTGAACATTAATCTCAACTGGGTCTTTCTCATAATATACATGCATGATTTCTGATGAGGGAATCTTGAGTTAACTGGAATAGCACTAGTTGAGTGCATTAATGCATCAACTGAATGTTAACTCACTATTAGTTCCTCAAATAGTTTGGAACTAATTTAACCGGACTTAACTCAATAAACTGAGTTAACTAATTACAACTCAAATATAACTCAATTTTATCTCCTTAATTTAAGGGGATAACTCTTGCAATGACTTCAGAAAAGACTTCTAACTTGAATTTCTCCAACTAATTAATTTAAAATAAATTAATTAATTATTTCCAAGTAGCTGTTAAGACTAAATTCGATTTCAATTCCCAATTTAATTCAAGGACAAATTAAATTGGAATATTCTTATTGCCATATTTCAACACATTGATCTATATTCCATTGTGGTATTTTCAAGTGTCATCACGTATCATGATGTATCATATCTATCATGTAGTCATCATGTCATGTATAGCTTTAAGTATATCATCATCTCGAATTGTCGATCTATCTCTTGCTCATTCCTTCTTATCTCTTGATTGTTCCTACTCATATGTTGAACATTATCGAATCTAGAAGAATAAGAATTTGTTACCAGAGGGGGGCTCAAGCTACCACCCTCTATCCATAATCCTGCTACTTGGATTCTCTATCAGCGGGCTACTACCCATAATATCATCATCGATCCTCATCAAAGAGAATATCATAAAAGAGCACATATCAACCTAGAACCACGTCGGGCAGCACATCTCCACCAGGAATCTCATCAGGGAGCTATAAATATACAACCTCATATCGAACATTACGATAAATAATCATACATGGGAGAAAATCCTTGACCTTGGAATCTCATCGAGGAGATTACCCTTAACCTCGAATCTCAAAAGAGGAGTAAATCTCAACCCAATCCTATTTCCTAACAATCTTCCCAACAGTGACTCTCAATAGTCATGTGGTAGAACACCTACATCATAATCGCCTTGGGTTGTACACCCCAAGTACACTCTTAACTTGTTGGTCAAATGAGGAGTGACATTCCCAACAAGCCTTGCTTGTGGGTATGATTCCAACTGGGGTATACTCTACAAAGATCAGACAAAGGAATACCACCCTCAACCCTATGGTTAACATATATGGGTCATTCCCTATTGTCCAGAGTTCCCTCAACCACAAGAGCCCTTCTCCCTCAATTCCTCACCCTGTGAGCTCAAACAAGGGGAAGAGTTTTCTCAGTGTCCTTGATCAACGTTGCTCTCATCATCATCTTGTCTCAATAGTAGTTGTTTCCTATTCATACAAAACATCAAATCAAATATCATCTCTAATAAAAAATAATCGTATAAATTACAAAACGATACCATAATCATCCTCCCTCTCAAGGAGGTGCCAACCACAAGCCTGAGCTTGTTTCTAACATCTGCATTGTCTCAATATATGAGAGTATCTTCATCCCAACTATAAATATGGGACTTTCTGCTAATCATCTCACAATGTATTCATGTCATATCTAGATCATGATAAGACATATATCTAAGTATATTCTTCATCTTGCCTCACACCTACCCATGCTAGCAACATCGTACTCATTCTCAATTGTACTATGGACCTCTCATTCAAGATATCATGGAAAATCTCATACTAAAGTAGCATATGAATTTTCTTATCAACAATAATCTCAAATATAAACAATACATCCATGTAGTCACATATCATAGGAGAAATATATCCATCTCCAAAATATAATATCTCATGCAAATGTTACAAAGGATGCTAGGTGTAAACTCTATGTGAGTGAAGCAACTCAATCATGAATTTATTCAGGTTCAATGTGTAGAAATTTTGAATAATATGACACTTATTCACAGAGATTATCCTTTTTATACACTATTTGCGTAATCATGCATAATAAATAACCTCCTCTACATTGATCATCAATTTTGCGGAATTAAGAAACAATCACATGCACACATTGAAGCATCAATCACACATATCAACATAGTATATCACGGGGAAATCATGCAACTGAAAACCCCCAACTATCTGTATATTATATTGATTAAGAACATGTAACAATACATAGTACAATACTCCTCACAAGTACTCAGTACTATCTCCACCTGTTACACACAAACTAGCTCAGATCTGAATCAATCATTGGCTCAA
>APFE030337654.1:2264-16208 GCA_000404065.3 Pinus taeda | reverse complement strand
GACACCGCTCACAAATAGATCACAGATCAATACACCAGTATTTTGATGTGGTTAAAACCCTTAGAGAGGGAAACAGTCCACGGCCTGTGCCAACGTGGCTACTACAGGCAATTTATTAAAAAGAATGAAAATTTACATAAGCTTCTCTCATGCACGGTTAACCTACAAATGACCCTCCATGCGCTTTAAATAGAATTCATGGACCAATCGGGTGTCAAGCCACGGATCAAGTGTTGGTAATACCGAGGAGAGAATGAACCGTCTGATCACTACATATCGTGACCGTCGGATTGTAAGTTACAAAATGTACAACGGTAAAGAAACACACTTTACCTAACTCTATACCTAACTCTATACTAGACCAAGTTGAACTTAACTATTCCTATGTGTCGGAATATCCTAACACTCTCTGCGTCTCAAACAGCACAGGCAGTTGTTGTTCCATTAAGAATTCTGAAGTGGAATCATGGGAGGAAAGACAGTCCGAAGCAAACCTCAGGAGTTGACAGCCTCCGCTGCTGCCCGCGAGGTCCTGGAAAAAGCAGGGTGGCTGAATTATTTCAGTCGCCTACGAGAATCGAACGAAGCAGTGGCGTTGGAATTCCTGCAAAATTTGCAGGAGAACTACTGCATAGTAAGAGAAAGACGGATAGAGGTCACTGATGATATTATTGTAGAAGTCTCGGGACTACCAGCTGCCGGACCCGTATGGACGCTGAAGAAAGAAAGGCTACAAAAGGTTATGGAGATTTTCCAGGATGAAGGCAAAAGCTTGACAGTCAAAGGGAAGGGAGTTCTGCCGGCAATGTTAGGGGAACCCTAGATCGAGTTAGAAAAGATAGTGCAGAGCTACATCACTTGCGAAGGAAGGAAAGACATGTGAAGACCATGTCATCTGAAACTCTTAGCTGTTTTGAAAGGAAAATGTTCTGTAAATCTCCCTGCACTCTTAAATTCGCTATTACATGATGCAGCCCGAAGTCTAAAAAAGGCACAGCATATAGAAGCAATTGTTAGCCACCATCAGCTGATTCAATTGATAGTGAGCCATAGTCTCACTCAGCAACAAAGCAGCTGGGAGGAGCTCATCGCAATGGTCGAGGGGGGATTGGCTGCACCACCCCCAAAACCTAAACATTCCTCCAGCACGCCGGAACGATCAGAGAAATGCAGGGAATTGGCAGCAGAAAGACATGTTGCTCCAAAATGAAAACAATCCTCTAATACACCAGAACGACCAGAGGAACCCAGAGAATTGATAGCAGAGAAACACGTTGCTGATACACCCGAACAACCTGAGAGACCAAGGAAATCAGCCCGGCTGGCCCGGATACGAGGAAGGCTAGAAAAGATCCAGGGAACCACTACCCAGCCAATTGAGATTACGGACGAGCCTCCAGAACCAAAAGGAGGACCTTCCGAAGAAAATGTTGAGCAATCAGGGGCAGAGGCTGAGCAGCCTGGAGGAGGATTTGAGGAAGGGGACGAGCACTCTGAGACAGAAACATAACCTGAACACTCCAAGGCAACTACCGAGCAGGTCAATCAAGAAGAGGAAGTAGTACAGCCAGGGGGCAACCCGCTGCAGGACCCTGTGGGTGAAGAGGAATTGGCAGCAGTCCTGGCTAATATGGGGGAGTATGGCCAACCCTCCAGCACAGCAGGCATCCCTGACGGACCCTCGGAGGAAGACATACCTGAGAAAGCGCATGCAGAAAAGGCAGGAGAAGAAAACCTTCCTGTTTATGATGATGAAATAGGAGACACCAATCAGGAGCAAGCTGTTCGCAAGACACCAAAAGAAATTCTAGATGAGGAGGGAGCAGATTTAAGGGCCAGTCAGAAACCCTCTTCCGAAGCAATAGAAATTAAGATATTAAGGAGGAAACAGCAGAGGTTGCTGGGCACTATAGCCAATCTCCGACAGCAAATTCGAATTCTGAAAGCCAACTTGAGGATACAAAAGACCGCAAGGAAAAGAAAGAGGGCCACTGCAGCAAAATCTCGTAGGACAAGAAGACGACAGACCTATAGTCGCTCTGTTGGTCGAAACCCCATTAGAAGACCTACTGCGGAAGAACAGACTGCTGTTCCAAATGACATTGAAGAACAGACTGTTGTTCCAAATGACATTGAAGAACAGACTGTTGTTCCAAATGACATTGAAGAACAGACTGTTGTTCCATCTGACCCTGAAGAATGGATGGACATTCCAATTGAGGTAGAGGAATAGCAAGAGGCTCCGACGACAGAGGGACCACAACAACCTTTCATTCGTGTTAAGAAAGAAAAAGAGAGAAAGAAGACCCAAACAGAAGCACCACCCTCAGGGGTAATTCGGGTTCTAAACTCCAAGCAGCATAACAAAAAGGTCCAGGTAAAACTCCCAACCTCTACGGCTCTATGGAAAAAGGATCCAAAAACAAGGACCTTGCACAAAATGATGAAGCAAGCTCAGCAAGAAGCTGAACAGCTGAGAGAACAAACAGTCCCCCGGGAGAAATACGAAGAACTACAACAGCAACTTCAGGATATTAGTCAGTCCGAGAGCCAAGCCTTTGAAGGATGGCAAAAGGAGCAAGAAAAGGTTGCCAAGGTAACTCGTCGATTAGATATTGTTATTAAGCAGATGGACAATGTGTGTTCCTTGTATAATGACGTTTTGACCTGTAGGGCCCCCGCTAAAAATTATGCTTTATTTTTGCTTGAACGATATTTGCGATTTAAAATAAAAGCCGTTAGGGCAGGTGCCCCTATCCACATCAATAATGTTAATGATTTTATAGATTGTTGCAAGCATTATGGAATTAAAGTTCAAAGATTATTGTGTGAATTTTACTTGCACAACCTCGTGCTAGACCAGGAAACTGACTTAAATCCTGGCCCTTTTGTTGGCGACATACAATTGCAAGCCTTCATTTCATTTGGGGTTAATCAATTGAAATGGCTCAGAGCTTATAACACCTTTCAGAGACAGGAGAATAGCCTAGACTTATGGGTGCGATCCGAGCCTAGAGACCTAATGACGCTATGGAGAGAGCATAGGAGCCTTATGAGGACCCCGGGTGTCATTGAGATATTAGGACCCATGCACGAAGACTTGATCCGACATAGTCTGGAATATTTTCTGACTATTAAATACCTTGCCATCGATGCTACAAAATTCCGATACCGGACCTCTAGCCCAAACATCCAGCTCAGGGAACCATTCAAATACGAGAATTTTGAGTTGGCTGCCAGCCGATTGAACCTTTATGGGGAACGTATTCTGCAAGCAGGGCCATCCTGGTTGGGGTATCGATTTCGTAGTCCAATTATTTGGCACCCTACACCCAGATATCAGGCCTTGTCTGAAATGCCTGCAGATCAACTAAATCAGTTCTTTGATAATCTAGTTGCTCATCACGGTTGTCGGCCTCCTCACGAGATTCCCTCTCCAGCCTATTCTCTTACCGCCTTGCATGTCAACTATAATTGTTTCATGAGGACATGAAATAGGGTAAGCAGGGGGGTGTGTGGAGCACTTGAAAGGTATGCTTTTGACAAACAATCTAGTGGCTTTTCAGTAATATTTTTAACCCTTTCTACATTGTGAATTCAAAGCGATAAAGTATTTTAATAAAATGTGCAAGAATGAACATGGGAAGATCAATAATTAATAATTGTTGTTTTTCTATACAGGGAGAGGTGGAAGCAAGGAGTTTTCGTCCAAAAGCGAAAAACAGAGGAAGAATAATTGTTGTCCCTCCGGAAGGGAACCAGATGCGAACAAGATCGAGCAAATCAGAGCTGAATAACCCAGGAAAGGAAGGAGGGATACCAATTCGGCGAAAGTGAGAAAGAAAAGTAAAGGATTAACAGATTGGCGAATCCCTCAGGATCTTCAATCCTGAGGGATCACTATTTTACTTATCTTTGCTACCTAGATATCTCCGTTGTTACTCTTATATAAAGGAACAGCGTCATTGAGCAAGGGGACTCCTGCTTTTGTAATTTTCAGTTTCAGACAAAATTTTAATCATCGAGTCTCACTGAGACCTGGTTTATTGTACATTTGTTGATGCATTAATATAAAAGACTTGGTGTTTATTTCATCTTTGAGTCTGGAGTAACCTAAGGCGGTGTACCATTCGTAGCTAAGGGCCCGGCTCCAAAGGACACTTGCTTTTGTATCATTATACTGTAATTTACGCGTGGTTTGCTTATCTTTATCTCTCAGTAATCTGATATATCTTTCATATGCTATGCTATGCTCTATTATGATCAATACATTAATGGTTTTTCCGTGTAATGACTCTGCACCATGTAATTGGATCTCTTCAGAGTTGAATCACCTGTTTTAAGTCTCAAACCAGCTATTTCTGTTACAGAGTGTCTGTGTGAATATTACTGTCAAGTGATTCATTTGAAATCCCGATTATTGGAATTTGAAGTAATGTTACTCTGTTTAGAAACATAGTTATATTACCCTTAATCGTCAGATTACTCTATTAATGCAAGGCATGCATATATGGTTGATTATTGTTGTTCCATAATTCACCAATGAGTGTTGTTCCATAAAGTATATTCCATCCAGTTTGCTTGAGGAGAGAAGAGTGTTATAGCAGAGTGTGAGTAAGTTGGTTTTGACTCGCGAGATTTAGTTCTTTTGATTGCTGTTCCATTTATTGCTGTTCCATTTCCTTTTTGTTGTTCCATTTTACTTGTTGTCGTTCTATTTACTTGCCTTTGTTGTTTTGGTGTGAGAGAAGGTCTAAGGCTGTAGTGAGCCTCAGCAGACACTGCCTAGCTCCCAGACCGATGGTCCATGCTCTAATTTCCTTTCCATCAGTTTCTAGAGGGATGGGTTATCGCTTCCGTACCCTCGACTGATAAACTGTCTTGTGTGGAGTAATTTAGTTATAGTTTAGCATCTGTTTACTTTTTGTATTTTCTGAACACTATACTACGAAGCATTACTCGGACGAATAGCCTCGGATTGAGTTACTCTTTGCAATAACAAAATGTTCCCGGATTGACTTACTAATGTGGGGTAATTAGAGGTGTGGGAGACCCTAGTTATAGCTCTACACTTGTCTCCATTGAACTGTCCATGCACTGAGTTAAATGATGTATTCTTTAGTTGATTTATGAGCTAATAATTAGTGAATTAATTAATAGTTAATTTACACCACTCATCATTAGTATATTTGTTAGTTAGACTAACTACAACCAGTTCAACTAAGTCAAACTGAACACAACTCCATCAACTCCTCATTCAACTCCACCAAACTCAATCACTTGATTTCTAACTGAAGTCCTTCATGCAATAGCTCAACTAACCCATAAGAAAAGCGTATTTCCTTCTACTAGTTGTGTGTGCCACATTCGTAGCTCGAACTGAAGTGCTACAAGAGGATAAGATAATGTTTATAGTCCAAATATTATTAAGAGCTAATAATATTCGACTGTTCTATTTTTAGCCTGGCAATCTAAAAATAGACTCCGCCCATATGTTTAAAAATAGAGGTCCATCTATTTTTACCAACCTAACCAATCATCCATAAATAGCATCCTGCAACTCATAGACCATGATCAATATGTCTAAAAATAGACATAGTCTAAAAATAGACTTTGTGCCAAAAATAGCCTGCGGGACCACTTAGTGAAGGTGACTTATTTTCACTAAGCTCCATCATCTTGTTGCATTTTCAACATCGACCTATAAACCCTAAAAGCAATCTAATTACACCCAAACACTTGAAAGTTCAAAGGAGTAAGAATTTGCAAATAAATGGGGTAATCAATCAAAACATCAACAAAACCCAGTCATGCAGGACAAAACAGGACCTCAGAGGCTCAGACACATTGGGGTTTGACAGATAAACCCTAGATTTTTTCCAATCTCAGGATCAATGTGGTTATTAAGGCCAAACTAGTGCTAAACAGGGGATCAACACGGTTTTTTTAATAAAAAATGCGCCGACAACACAACTGTCATATCAAAAAGCGCATTGGGCGAGGAAAAAATAAAAATAAAAAGAAATTCACAAACACTTCCAGATTGAGCACACTAAGATAGAAACCAGTGATTGTGTAGACCTATATCAACCCAAACTAACTGAGAACATGATGGTCGATCAAATTGATCAAGAGATCAGTTGAGAAAGGAGGATGCAGAGGTTATATCTTCCCCAGCGGAGTCGCCATTTTGTTGTGAAGGAAAACCCCCTCTGTGGACAAAGGTGATCCCTCTACCCCAATGAGTGGGTCTAGCAACAAACTAAACAAACTAACATACACTTTCCTAGCTTATGTTTGACAAATTCAGAGAGAAGGAGAAACCTACCTCACTCGGAGGTTAATCGCTCGATCCTTGGTGATGTCTTTGAATATTTTTCTCTAGGCTTCTCTCCTAAGTTTTTCTTCATGCCCGAGTACCTACAGGGAAGATCAAAGTACTATGAAATATACAAGAGCATACATGGCATACATCAAACATAAACTACTTAACAGATCAAGGAACATTAAGATAATAGCATAAAAATTTACACAATTATCGAAAGTGAACATTAGTTGTATATATTAATAAGCTAAAAAGGGAAGCATACAACCTATGCCTTGATGTTGGAGACGTCCTTTTGGTGGATGTCCAAGTCCAAGCAAAGACTCTTCAAGCACTCCTTCTCCAACCTAGAATGGGTAGCATGTAAGAATAATCTCAGCATAGGGTTGCAACAATCAATGACCAACCATTTGGGGATGGAAGGGAGTGAATTTATAGGAAGGGAGGGAGAGTTACAGATCCACTAAATAGAGAGGAAGGTCCACATCTCAAGGGGAAAGCCAATTATGATAAAATAAAGAGGCCCAAATGAGAGAGCTCAACCATATCAACAACAAACAATATCAAACTCATTGTTCTCAAAGGTTCTATTGAGCAAAGCTTCTCCTCCAATTTGGGAAAACCTACCATAAGAGGTTCAATGTAGGTTTTCCTATGAAAAGTCATGCTGGCAGTGTGAGTGTATAATTGAGAAACCTACCATCAACATGGATAGGAAGTGGAGGAAATGCATTGATGCCAAAAATTAGGCTTTCAAGCAACTTTCTCCAGAATGGATGAAGAGCATTTTTTCTTTGATTCTTTAGGTTGGTTATGGTATGTATATCATGATGGATATGATGCATAGTAGTCAATGTTTTGGCACTTTGGGATATGGTATGGGAAGTGAACAGGAGATATGACAAAATATTGTGTAACATATGGTAATTCATGCACTCATCACTGGAAAAAGGTATCACTAATATGCATTTTAAAATCACATTTTACCTCCTACGTATTGTCATATATAATTTTTGAATCTTGCAACCCAAGCTCTCTAATATTTTATTCTTATACCCCTAATATCAATCATATTTATATCTAACCCCATGAGTGCAATAGCCCATGTGTCCATGAAAATAGGCACGGGAATTTAGAGCTTGAATTCGCTCGACCTTGTAAATTCATTACATTGAATTCAAAGTTTCCTTCCTTCTAAGGCTGATTCTCGTAGATTACTACAAATTCTTTAGAATCACATAGCACATTTTATTCAAGGTGTCACATGTAACCAATCACATTCGATGCCAGATGAAGAAAAGGAGATTTATTTTAGTTGTGAGGGAGACTACATGCCAAGACCGCATGTCAATCTTAGAAAAGTTTTTACCTTTCAAAAAGAGTGGGAGGTAAAGGGTGATTTTTTTCAATTTTAAGTAAAGGTATTTGAAGACATATTAGAGCATTGGAAAAGAAATTATCTTGAATCTCTCTCTTTGAATATCACTGTGATTATAAAACTATTATAATAAATTTTTATCTTCTCTACTTTGTGTACTAGATCCACTTGAAATTGAATAAGGGGGTTTTATGTACACCTTTTGTAGTGTGCGCGGTGATTTGTTTTTGGTTTTCTTTTGTGAAATTTTATGTCTATTTGTGAAACTTCCTTGTAATTTGTCATGACACAAAATATGTAACAAGACATTCATTGCACTATAAAATTGAACAACAAATCATTCAATGTACAAAGGGTAAAGTCTCAAAACCTTTCAACATTAAGAGTGAAATTTAACATGAAGGCCTGCTTGAAATTGAATATGAGGGTTTAAGGAAAAATTGTGTGCTCTTGTGTGAATTTGTACATAATTCCTTAAAGGGGTCCAATTAAAGTGATTCTATCATTGTCATCAAAATTCAAGTCATCGAAATTCAATTCATTGTAACCAAAGTCAAGTGATTCATCAAAATTCAAGATTGTAATCATACTTTAGGGTGCATTATCGATAGTTCTTAACACCATAAGGTGCATAATAATCAAGTGAGTGTGTTAAATCCAAAATTTGTAGAGGGAATCTTCTGCAAAATGCATCTTAAGGAATTAAATAATTGCAAGAGTGCAACCATGTATTTCACAATACAATTGAGGTACTTGAGTGGAAACTAAAGAAAAATAAAACCATAATTGATTGAATGGCTGACACATTAGAAACTACAAAAGATCTTTAAAAAGAAATAGAAATGAAAGATCAATTGATTGATGCTCTTCAAACTAAGTGAAGGAAAAAACAATATCTACTTGATGATATGATTTATTGAAGATCTACAGTAGCAATAGCTACAACATGTGACACAAAATATCTCATCCAAACAATGAATGCAACTTATGAAATAGATGAACTCATCCAACATGTTGATAGAATTTGTGACATAATGGAGCTTACTAGATAAAATTGATGCAAAATGTTGTACTAAAGACCCAATCCATTTTTTTTTTGTATCATGTGATATAGTTGAAATAATGGAAACTTTTGATGTAACTTGCGATACCCAAGACTTAATATAGGTGATTGATGCATAGTGTGATACATATGACTTAATCGAATCAATAAGTCAAGTGCATAATATCAGCAACAATAGAAATTATGAACAAGAAAATGGTCCTTCCAAGATGGTTATCTGAACTTGGGAAGAAATACCATTCAACACAAATTGGCACGTACTTGGATACACTAAAGACAACATCTTTCATATTCCAGATTACTCTAAACCAATTTAGTTTGTGAGTGTAGGCTTCCTTCAAGAAGTTCAAAATTTTGTTAAAAAGTGTCAACATTGTAAAAGAGATGGTCACATGGAGAGTCAGTGTTTTTATCTCCATCCTTTCCTTCATTATGGAAATATAAATCAACTATCAAAAATATTTCAAAAGTAGATGAAAGCTAAGAAATAAATTCAATATGGATGGATAAATTCCTAGAGATGTAATCTAGAAATAAAGAATCTGCATAAGTTCTACTCAAGAGAGGTAAAGATAAAGCTTCCTGAAAAAATGAACAAAGACAAAAGTTTTCAAATAGTAATTCCAAAGAAAGATGGTACTCTCCACAACTAAAGGGTTGGAGCACAATGATAAAATAAAATATCCTACACCTTTAAGCGGGGGAGTAAATTAATGAAGTGAAAAAACCACCACATTATTGAAAGAAGTTTGGTTAGTGGTCATCCAAAAATCATCACCTTATTGAAAGATGATTGGTTAGTGGTTATCCAAAAACCACTGCTTTATTCAAATAAAGTTGGATTGATTAGTGGTCATCCAAAAACCACCACAAATGAATATTGTTTAGTGGTCATCCAAAAACCAACACAAATGAAGATTGGTTAGTGGTCATCCAAACACCATCACATATTTGAATCAGATTGGATTGGTTAGTGGTCATTCAGAAACCACCACATTATCCAAAGCAATCTAGTTAGTGGTAAACCATAAACCACAAGTTTCGATGGAATTTGGTTAGTGGTCGACCAAAAAACCACCACCTAAAGAATCCAAAACCCCAGCTTGGATCCTTTCAAGAATCATTCAAATTCAAATCAATCAGCATTCAGTCAATATAGGATTCCAACATAACATTTGATCTCTTCAACAATAATTTCAATGGAAATGGTAATTGATCACTTTCAATTTTTTAGATAATGGCTGTTTTTTACGCATATCTTCCAATTTTCACCTTGAATAAATAGTGACACACTACCATTCTTCCATAGGATAATTTAAATGATATGCACACTATCATGTGTCTAAAAGATATCTTCCAGTTTTCACCCTTCCATTCTTCCATTATCTAAATGATTGGCAATGTGTCACTGATAATGGCAATTTTTAAGGCATATGCAATAGGAACAAGACTAAGGATGGCCATATTATAATCCTACTGTGCCATTTCTGGAACAACACCTTTTACAATTTCCAAATACACATAAATGATGATCCAATAACTAATATTACTTAAGTTTGACTGAAATTGGACCATTGAACAATATGGATGATGATAACCTCATTAGTCTCAACTTCACTAGAAAATTGAACTTTAGCATAACCGAAACCAACGCACTCAAACCAAATCATGATACTGGAATTTGAACTACCCACAAGGCCTAGTGAAGTAACAAAATGTGTAGAATGTGCAACAGAAGCAAGATTGAGGATCGTCAACTTGAAATCCCAATGTACCCTCTCTAAAATGATGCTTGCTACAATTTCCAAATACACATCAATACCTATCCAAGAACTACTATTGAGTAATATTAGACCATATTGACCGAAGTGGATGATGCAATCTAGTGCCTCAATGGTACTTGATGTCAATGTGAGGAGGATATGACAAACAAACAATTAAAAAAAAATGTAATGCACAAGTTTGTTCACTGACAATGAAGATATTCATTAATATATATATTCTAGATTACTCTAAAACAATATAGTTTGTGAGCTCAGGTTTCCTTGAAGAAGTTCAAAATTTTGTTAGAAAGTGTCAACATTGTAAAAGATATGGTCACAACATATGGTCACATGGAGAGTCAATGTTTTGATCTCCATCCTTTCCCTTATTATGGAAATACAAATCATGTATCAAAAATATTTCAAAAGTAGATGAAAGCTAAGAAATAAATTCAATATGGATGGATAGATTCCTAGAGATGTAATCTAGAAATAAAGAAACTCCATAAGTTCTAGTCAAGAGAGGTAAAGATAAAGCTTCCTGAAGAAATGAACAAAGAAAAAATATTCAAATAGTAATTCCAAAGAAATATGGTACTCTCCACAACTAAAGTGTGGGAGCAAAATGATAAAACAAAATACCCTACACCTTTAGGGGGGGAGTAAATTGATGAAGTGAATTTTATTAGTGGTCATCCAAAAACCATTGCGTTATTGAAAGAAGAATGGTTAGCGGCCATCCAACAATCATCACCTTATTCAAATAATATTGGTTAGTGGTTATCCAAAAACCACTTCCTTATTCAAATAAAGTTGGATTGTTTAGTGGTCATCCATAATCCACCACAAATGAATATTGGTTAGTGGTCATCCAAAAATCACCACATATTTGAAACAGATTGGATTGGTTAGTGGTAATTCATAAACCACCACATTATCCAAAGCAATCTAGTTAGTGGTAAACTATAAACCACAAGTTTCCATGGAGGTTGGTTAGTGGTTGACCAAAAAAACCACCACCTAAAGAATCCAAAGCCCCATCTTGGATCCTTTCAAGAATCATTCGAATTCAAATAAATCAACATTCAGTCAACAATATAGGATTCCAACATAACATCTGGTCTCTTCAAAAATAATTTCAATGGAAATGGAAAGTGATCACTTTCAATCATTTAGATAATGGCAGTTTTTTACACATATCTTCCATTGTGCGTCTTATCTAAATAATAGCACACTACCATTCTTCCACAGGATAATATAAATGATATGCACACTGCCATATAGTGTTCGGTGGAGAGAATTCACCACATTTTTTTCCAAGGTATGCCACAGATAGACTCATCATGCAAGAAGTGTCATATCATCTCGCCATAGGGTTGTCAGTTGCTTTGCACATGAAGAAGAAAACATTGTGGCTAACTCTTCCCATGCAAATTGGATTGTATGAGATAACGAATCTAAGAGTCGTGGATACCGAAGGAAAGGTGATAGAGAATTTTTAATTCATGACTCAACACTTTAATATGTGTGTTCCTCGTAATTTTTGCAAGAACCACTGTGCAAGGATTCACTTCTAGTGGCTCAATAGGACATTTCACCGGCAGGAAGAGGATCCATGGAATAATTTCTATAATGTCTCTGAGACTCACCAACTCGCTAGTTTTACAGGAATTTCACAGATCACTCTACAGAAGGAAACAACTCCAGAAGCAGTTACAGTAAAAAGGATAAACTATGTGTAGGATAAGGGGAAGAGAGTGTTGATAATAGCAACAAGAAATGCTAAAAATAGAAGTTCTAAAAATAACACTGCTATAAATAACATTTTTGGTATCAGTACTGGATTGAGCGACAGGGAATGAAAAATGGAAGTGCTAAAAATAGAATTGCTATTTTTAGCAGTTCAGGATGGATTCCTATTTTAGTCAGTCCCTGGACTAAACATAGGAAGTAAAATTCGAATTTGATGTTGGCATTATGTTTTTGGTTTGGCTCTGTGGTACAGGTGTTGTACTTGATGGCAACTCACTCTTGTAGCAAATCTCAGTTCAGGCACTCAAAATCATGGAAATTAAGATACCCGCAGGTAATCCTAGTATAAGTTGCAGACCCGCAGGTATGCTGACCAAGAAGTGCGTACATGCACGCAGGTGATACATCCAGAAGGTGCGGACCCCTGTTTCACTCTCTCCAATGCATAAAAGGGCATGCACATGGGAATCTTCATGAATGGTTCATGGTATTAGTCCGACAATTTTTTGATCAAATGGTTTTGGTCTATGATATTGCATCCAAAATTATTGATCCCAAGTATTGGGTTCATGGTATTGTGTTATTATGGTTTTGGCCCATGGTATTGAGAAAGGGTTGCCTATAAAAAGGAAAGGAGATCTCTTGGCCAAATACTTGTGAAATTTGAATATCTTAAGATCTGAAATTTTGGGTGATTGATTTTAAAAGCTAGATCTAAATCAAGGAGATAAATTAAGGTGAATCTATTGACATATCGTCATCTCTCGGGCGCATGAACAGATCTATGGATCTGACTGACTGTGGCACATTGGAGGATTGTAAATTTGGCCCTAATCAGAAGTCTGCAGGCGATTCGAAGGCGCAATGCAGGGATACGCAACTCAGTAAAAGGCTCAGTGCGGGAGTACACTGCGAAGCCAAAGGCACAGTGCGGGGTACGCAGCGCAGGAGAACGCACAGTGCATGGCGCACACAACACAGAAAAGGGTGAAGTGCGAGGTATGTAGGCAAGAAGAAGGCACAGTGCGGATGTACGCTGTAATTCAGAAGTAAAGGTGCGGATCTGAAGAAAAGTACGCAGAGCAGAAGAACAACCAAAGTGTATCTGCGCAGTTCAGTCTCAGAAGAACTGCGGATATAAGCAGGCCCCTGTTGGTGAAGTTGCGGTCTTATCTTGAAGCATTTGTTGATTGTCTTTAATCTATTGCAACAGATTTCTGGGTTTAGATTTTTGGTATTACTTTTCTGTTTACAGCATTCTGAAGAGTCGAGTGATTCATTGGTTCATTAAGGAGATTGGGTGATTTACATGTACTTGATGATTATTTGATGTTCATGGATCTAGTTTGAAAATTAATGAAACGTGGTCCCTAAAGAAGTAAAAGAGCTAAGGGGGTTGTAGCTCCCTTCCAGGAGAGACTAGAAAACGAGAGAGAGTTGTAGCTCTCTACAGGTTGCAACCTGCGTACTGGTAAAGGACTGAACTAGTACAAAATCATTGTAAAAGAAGTTTCTAATTGAAAGAAGATAGAGACATATTGCAGCAGGTGGTTTTCACCCACATTGGGTTTCCACCTTATATCTGGTGTTCTTTGGTGTGACTATCTGTTTTCTTGTTTCATGCTCATTATTATATGGTACTGACATACAAGTTAATAATACA